>JAOTQR010111383.1:0-25943 GCA_025774065.1 Solanum ossicruentum | reverse complement strand
ATGTATATATGTATGTATGTATGTATGTATGTATGTATGTATGTATATCTGTATGTATGTGTGTGTCTCAGTTATTTGATTTTTGTTTATGTCTTTATTTTGAGGTTAAAGTATTCAATTTTGGTGGGGTGTGGGAAGTTATGGATTAAGGTGAAGCCTGAATAGCCTTGGGTCCATAAATTTCCCTATTTTTGATCCCAAGGATTTCTTGTCGTGCTTCTTTTTCCTTGTGGATGCTTTAATTTTCTGTTGGACTGGCATGTTTAGATAGTATAGATAATCCGTGAATATATAGTGGTTATGATCTTTTGGCATATAAAATCATTTTTAAGTGCTTTTTAAATTTTGATGAAAATTCGATATCCTCAAATTTTTGAGATTGTTGGTTATTGATGCAATCATACATATTTATTACTATCGGGTGATGTTTGTTCTGATAATGAACAGGTAAGTTGAGGCTTAAAGCCTGACCTGTACCTCTATGCTTGATTGTGTGTGCAATGCCATGTGTATTGTGAGCTTATTTTGCCGCATTCATATGGGTGCAATGCCATGTGTATTGTGAGCTTATTTTGCCGCATTCATGTACTATTTATGGACTCAGAACTTGTCTTATTACTCTAAGGTTGATTTGGTGATGTGGTTAATTTTTAGGGGAACTTAGGCCTTTGTTCTTCTAGTAAGCCCACTTTTGCCTAAAGACCTACTAAATGCTTTAGTGAACCCCTTGTTCCAAATGTTTGAGCCTCTCATGCCCTCACTCTTTCTTGACACCTAGCTAACTCCACCTTTTTTTATGAAATAGCTTTACATTGGCCCTGGTCTATCCTTGAACATGTGGACCTTGATTGAGGCTGAAAGCCTAAGTTGAGAGTGGCTACAAATGGTGGCCCTAGTTTTAAGGAATAGATATTGTGTACTTCAACTCAGGCTAAAAGCCTAAGTTGAGGGTGACCTTTATTATTGTAAACTAAAAAAATGAGGTGGTTTGTTGGAAAATAAAGAAACAAATGAAAAGACCATGAGCAAAATGTAGAAAAAGAAAAGAACAGTACTTCGAATTGAAGGAAATAGCAAAAATATGTTAAAATAAAAGGCACAGCTGAAAAAGAGAATGAAAGCACCCCGGGAAAGCTTGAAGTAGGAAAATAAGGGTGGATTTAGTGAAAATGGTTGGGTCATGAAGGTAAAACTGTGGGTAAACATGGTTCAAGGATATGTTTAGACACTACTTGTCTAAAATGCCATACTAAAGCCCTATGAGCATGTGTTACAAGCCATTAAGTCCTAAAGTGATACATATCCACTTTGTCACCAATTTGGAAGTTGAGTATAGAGGCAAGCCTATGATGTTAGTTATTTTGCATGAATTTCATTTGTGAGAGTGAAAATGCTTAATCCCTAAATTCTAAATGTTTTTAAGTGAGTAAGAGGGACTTCTTTTCTTTGAGGGCATTTGTACTGCTTGATTAGCATAAGAATAACCCAGTGAGTACGGATGGTTGATGCTCCATAGCTTATCATAGTTGGGTTGCCAGATACATCCTTGTGTTTTTGTTTTGCTTAGTAGCTTTGCAATCAATTTTTGAAAATGAAAGTTAGGTACCTGAATTAGAGTAAATGATGTATATGCCATGGTTATAGCTACTATGTATCTCTCATTGTTTGCTTAGACTGAGTCATCGTTTGAGGACAAGTAATCGTTCAAAGTTGAGGGTGTGGATGTTCACTCAAAGTCTAACATATTTGATGCCTAAAACAAGGTCTGTGAGTTCTTAATGTGACCTTTTATGGTTTTCATGCGTTTTTGTGTTGTTATTGCAGAAAAGGTAGGTTGGCATGATTTTGGGAGAAAAATTGTAAATTTTGTTGAAGTGCAGGACATACGAGCTTACCTACGAGTCGTAACCCTATCTACGATTCGTACGGTGATCTCATAGCCAGAAATAAAGAGAAAAAATTTGAAATTTGATATGTGGAGTTTAGCCTTACGAAGTCACTCTACGGGTCATAGGTATCACTACTCATATAGTTGGACTCATAGCAAGCAACACAGAGCCAAAATTTTGGACCAAAAAACTAAAGGCCTAGACTACGAGAAGAGTATATAAGTCATAGCTTAAGCAACGACTCGTACTAGTTGGTCATAATAGTCAAGTATGAAATGTCAAGTTCCTAATACGAGACCACGATTACGACTCATAGGTCACCCTACAAGTCGTACCTCTGAGACATACCTGCTGCTAGCTATCTTTTCTATGTAAGTTTTAGGGTTAAGTTTGTAAATAATATATATACTTTATGTTAGAGTTTATTTTGAGGGAGATTCCAGATTTGAGACTTGAATATTCTCTCTAGAATACTTGAGGGTTTTAGTGTAGATTTTCATATTCTTTTGGAAAACCCACTTTTGGGAATTGCAAATCTTACATTGTATTCATTATCAATGTATCAAGGTTGTAATTTGGAACATGTGGTGCTATCACTTTTAATTGCTTTGGGTAAAATTTCCAACTATGTTTTGTATTTTTATTCTTGTTGGTTTGTCCTTAGCCATGAGTAGCTAAGCACTCACAACTTGGGGTTGTGGGAACCATGGGTAGTTGACTTGAGATAACTTAGATTAATTACATTTCTATGGTTGGGGTTTGGTATTTATTGTTTATTTCCCTTCATTTTGATTGTTGTTTGGTGGTGGCCAACACCCAACCCCTCCTGTTATATTGATCCTGACCAAGGTAGTGACCAATAGGAAAAGGGAAGTAAATGAAAGGTTTTGATTGATGTGTTTTTGTCTAATAAACCAAACCTGGTCAAGGGGGAGTTGACTAGAACACACGTAACAGTTAGTTGGCACACCATGGTAGCCGACCAAGTACCCTGGTGAAATTTGACCTTCACCTTCACAAGAGGGCTGGAAGAACCTAAGTTACCATCCTGCATGCAAATTTCCAATTGTAGGCATGATGCTCAGTGTAATCAACTCAACGACCTTAGGGAACACAATTCCTAAGTTGTCCCTAAAATTGAGTGTTCCTCTTCTTAATAACATAGTGTTCATTTTATTCTTTTCTTAAATCACAAAACCCCCTCCCTCCATTCAGAGATTTTTGTTATAAATACTAAAAATGATTGATAGTGAATTTTATAATCAAGCCCTGTATTCCTTGTGGATTAGACCCTAACCTTTGGTTAGGTTAATTGATGATAGTTATTGCTTTCTTATTGGAGCGTGAACATTATCAGAGTCGTAGAAGGTTTTACGAGTCGTAGATGATGGTCCATGCCCTGACGATCATAGACTTGGACTTTTAGAAATTTCATCAAACGAAACCCCTTTTATGGGTCATAAATCACTTTACGAGTCGAAGATGGGCATCATAGTGTTGAAGTCCAAATTTCTAGCAGCTAAGTACGAGACATCAATTATAGGCCGTGGAATGCAATATGGCCCGCAAAGTCCTTTTGTATGGCATGACGACCAACTCTCCTATTTCGTTTAGGACTTGAATTTTAGTTATTATAAATAGGTTATTAGGTTATTTTTCATAAGGTTTTGCCTAGTACTAATGTTCTATCAAAATATAACACATTTGATGCGTAAAAATTAGGATTTTGCATGTTCACAATGCGATATTTATGGTTTTTTTAATGTGTTTTTGGTGTTTAATTTGCAAGAAAGTAGGTTGGCATGATTTGGGAAATATTGCAGATTCTTCTGATTTTTTGAAGGTTTATGGGACCCTCCACGAGCTGTAGAGTGAGTTTCGTGGAGATTTCCAATGAAGTTTGAAGATCTGAAGTTTAGCTAGACGAGACCTCTTTACAAGTTGTAGATCACTCTACGAGTTGTATAGAGTGATTTCGTGAAGAATTCTTGTGAGATCCAGTGAAGGACCAATTGACACAAATTAAGGTTTATAAGAGCACAATACGAGTCATGAATAAGTCTATGACTAATAAAGTAGATCTATAGCAGTGCAGTCCAAGATCTCAGGAGATGAACATGAGATCCCGATTATAACTCATAAGTCAGTTTACAAGTCGTAAAAGCCTATCGTATAAAGTCGCCAACCAGTTTTTCTAATTTTTTAGGACTTGTTTCTAAACACTATAAATAGTAATTTTTAGGTTATTATTCACTGAACACAACAGATAGGATGTTTGTGGAGAGTATTTTTAGGGTTTTACACTTAGAGAAAAAATATTGGAGAGGAGAATACACTTGTGGATTCATTCTATCTTTCAATCTTGTAATTCTCAATACAATTTGGGTTTGCTTGTTCTTCAATTCAATTAGGTATGTGATTAATTATGTTTTCTCAATTCATAATTTCTTCATCTACTCATAGCATGAGTAGCTAAACCCATAACTTAGGGTTGTGGAAACTATGAAGATCTAACCAAATAAACACAGATAATTTGCAATTCTTGGAATTGGTACTTATAGGCATTAATCAATTCTCTTTATTTTGTATACTTTCTAGTGGTGGCCAACATTAGAACTTGCCTAGTGTTAACTTCCTGATCCAAGTGTGAATGAATAAGAAAAGACATTGGTTAACATGTTTCAACGATGTGTTCTCATCTAATCAACCGAACTAGACAAAGGGGAGGTTGACTGGGGCTATGGGTAATGGTTAGTTCTGCATAATATAGAGATGGGACAAGTCACATAGTGAAATTTGCCTATCACCTTTGACCAAAGGGCTTGGTCAATTTAAATTACCGTCCTACATGCTATACTCTAGTCAAGAATTGGGTTATCTGGCGATATTGAGTTGATGAATCACGGGGAACACAATTCTCAAGTTGCTCTCCATTATTGATTGACTCTTCGTTTAGTTTGTTTAATTTAATTTCTTACCAATCATTGCAACCCCCTCTTTAGGGGAATTGAGTTAGTTAATACTTGTATTGTTTATTATTTAATCAATTTTGGAACTCTCTGTATTCTCTGTGGGATTCGACCCTAACCTTGGTTATGCTTTATATTTAACAATGACCACTTTATCTTTCGAAAGAGAGGTGTAACTTTGATGTGATCAAAGATTATGACACTATCGCTGGGGAATATGACTAGACTTTGATTGAATTACTAGTAATTGTAATTTGAGTGTTAATTTCTTAGTTCCCTTATATTTTACTTTTGTTTTTGTTTTTGTTTTATTTCTTTTCAGGGTATACTAGGAAGTATATGCCCAACATTAGGATTCAAGGCAATCCCTTAACTCCACTTGATCTGAAGATCCAATGAATTACAAGGAGAATGGTTCAAGAGAATGCTAACATCTTAGGTAATGCAGCTTGCATAGGAATGTAAATGATGATTATCAAAATGACAAACCACCTCATTTGGAGAATATTCCACATCCTAGGGATTTCAATGACAATGCTTATCGGTGGAATCAATACAGATTGAGCCCTTTGGCTATAGATGTGACCGGGGTTATTGTGTTGCCACCAATAACGGCTAACACATAGTTCACTATTTCTAGTGGGTTATTTCAAATGTTGCAAAACCATGGATTATTTGTGGGCCTACCATCAGAGAATCCATGTAGCAACTTGCACAATGCATTTTTTTACAAGAGTGTGAAAAGGACACAACATCTATCTATGGATGTTGTGGGGCTTCGTGTTTTTCCATAATCACTTATCCCACATTATGGCTATCTAAGCTCCCACAACGTTCAATCAGCAGATGGGTGGAGTTGTAGAGGGCTTTCTTAGCATGGTTCTTCATTAGGTCAAACAGGTTTAAGATAAGGGACCATACCATTAACTTTCAACAATTCTATAGTGATTCACTCCTGCATTGGAGTTGTTCAATGGATGCTTGAGGAGTGCTCTAGGCCATAACATTTCAGAAAAAACACTAGTTGAAAGCTTCTATCGAGCATTTAATCCGAATAGTCAAGCATATGCCAATGCTCTTATAGGAGGTCAGTCTTAGGGAAATCATTTGCAGAAATTGCTAAACAAATGGACAAGGCGGCAGATCTCCATCGTATATATAGACCTATCTGTGAACAACCAACTAGCTACATATATTTCTATGATAGTAGTTTGAAGCATGCAAAAATAATACAGAGATATTCCAAATGCTTGCTAAAAACAGAGCCAATCTGGAGATGCTAATGAAACAAAAATAGTATCTCACTACATTAGCAGGTGATCAAGGAGGCCATTACACCAATAATGTGAGCTATACGAAAGAGAGTGGTAGGAGTGGGTGGTTCATGCTCCCGCACCGTTATTATAAGGGAAACTAAAACTCAAGAGTTGAGGATATGCTTGCACAATTGGTAAAACTGGAAAACACATAAAATAAGATGTTGAAAGAAATCAAGTTTGATGTTTCCAAAATAAATTTCAAAATCGATCAGCACTCTATGGTAGTTGAACTGCTTAATAGCCTGTTCGGACTTGTATCAACACAACTAGATCAGATTTAAAATGGCATGATAAAAGAAGCAAAGTTTGGTGACATGGATGTACCAACTCTAGAGGAAGTTTGAGCATTCAAGCTATCTAAGTTATGCCACAACAATAAATTAAACACTACTTGGGAGGAAACCCAAGGATTTATAATTTTTTAGCTTGGTTTTGAGTTCATTTTAAATTTTTGGATTCTTAGGTAGTTGTTTGATTGTGTTTTTCTTGCTACATTGTACATTGGGTTTGTCGCATATAGGGTGAAAAGTGATTTTTATAAGAGTATTCAGTTATTGGACTAAGGCAGCAGATTTTGTTGAGCAATGCATCAGGTAAAGTTTCTGCGATTTGGTTTATGAGTCGTATTGCGTTTTCGTCTCATAACCCCATCTCGTAGAGATTTCAGTGAGCATGAAGAATCTGCACTCAACCTATGAGCAAACTTTATGACTACTAGATCAACCTACGAGTCATGAATGTGGTTCATGGAACTCAGGTAAGATTCTAAAGTTTTCTAAGTGTTGAGAGGTTAACAAGATCATGACTTAAGAGTTGTAGACCCATCTAGGACTCATTATCAGGGTTTCAAAGACCCAAGACCAGTAATTTTAAAGGTTGACCCGATAAGGGTATAAAAGGGGGGTTAAATTATTTTTGCCTCACTTTTACCCTAACTGATCAAATTTTCCTCAATTTCTTCATTACAATTTATTTTTGATCAATTTTCTAAAGAGCACACTCATTTTTCGGCTTGATTCTCCTGCTACTCCTGGGGTTCTTCATCTTTCATCATTCTCTTCC
This sequence comes from Solanum ossicruentum, assembly GCA_025774065.1. NCBI lineage: Eukaryota > Viridiplantae > Streptophyta > Magnoliopsida > Solanales > Solanaceae > Solanum > Solanum ossicruentum. The sequence continues at coordinate 18,704 of JAOTQR010111383.1, read as the reverse complement.
TTCTTCAAGTTCTTTCCTATTCTTGGTAAGTTTCTTGGTTCATTCTTATCATTTAAATTTGCTTTGTTTCTTAATTATGTCATATGATAATCATGATGGACTTGATGTGTATTCATAAAATTCTTGGTGAATTTGAATGGTGAAAGTAAAAATTAGGGTTGCCTTGATTCAAATGCTTGATGGATTCAAGAAATTGGGTATGTTTAGTTACGGGATTGATAACTTGTGGTTCCCATTGAATTATTCTCCAAGTGTGGTTGATTCTGATTGAGTTATTATTGCTTATGATTTGGTAGGTGATACTACAGGTGCATGATTGTTTGATAGAATTAGTGAACGTTGAAATGAAGCTAAATCCTTTTCGATTGGGTGAATTTGTGTTGAAATCATGTTTGGGGTATGGGTTATTATGTGCTTAACATGCGTGTGCTTGTAGTCTTGGTTCATTATTATGTGCTTATGTGCTTAAAGTGTAAGTGATTGTATGCTTGCTTCAATGTTGGCAGGATAATACTTGAATATGTTCTTTGGGTCCATGTGATGAACTTAGATAGGTCAGGTACCTAAAATTTCTTATTCACGAGAGGCTTTTATGAATTGTAAATGAATCTACAAGTCATAATTTCCCTCGTGATAAATTCCAAGGACTTGATGTTCTGAGTGTTCATTAGACGAGACCTTCGTCAAGTCGTAGATCACTTTACAACTCTTAAATAGGTCTCATAAGTCCTTGCATATTTTTCCAATACTCTATGAAGTTCTATACGAAATTAGCTCACACTCGTAAATCAAGTTAGGAGTTGTACCTAGGTTTTGTATAAAATTCTAATGACATTATTATTTCTAAACACTGAAGTACGAGAGCACTTTACGACTCATCGTGATCACTACGACTTGTAAAGAGGCCCTCGTAGACCCTATCTACAACTGATGCAATTAAGTTTTTCTTTCTATGTTAATTGATTCTTTGGGCTAACTATTGTTCATTTATGTTTAATTTTGAGATACTATGGCCTTGAAAGGCAAACATGCAGAGATTGATGCTTTTAAGAGGCAACTCAGGGATGCGCCTACATATAATGAGCTTTCGAGTACTGTGCGGATCCCTCAACTGATTAGGTCAATGCAGATATATGATACCTAGCCGGACCCAGCAGCACCTCCACCAATGATGAGAGTTGTAGCCAGAGATGGTCTATCTCAGGTTCAGTGTAAGAGTCCTTCCTAATCTGATAAGGAGGGTAGTAAGGAGATAGGGAGTTGCATGCCCCAGATGATCCCTTCTTGAGTGGATCAGAGTTCAGTGGGGGCCTCCGAGGATAGAGGACATGTTGAGTCATCCATCTCGACAACGTTTTCTTTAGCACCAGATGCTAGTACTCACCAGTAGTACGTCAAGGGGATGGAGGGCATGCATGGCAAGGAGCAGGGTAAACCCACCCATTCAATATATGAGGAGCCCCCGGTTATTGGTGATGGACTGAGCCGTGTCCCAGGTTTGAAGGACACGATGATACTATATGGGCTCGAGTGGCTGACGAAGGTGCTTGGATGATACTCCACGATTCTAGTATGGGAATTTTATGATCCTACACAACCAAGATTTAGTGAGATCTTCGCAAGAGAAGGAGGGTTATATCATAGTACAAATTGATGGAGGTTTGAGTGAGAGGGAGGCGGGTCGATATTTCACAGAAAAAGATCTGTCGTGTACTTTTTGGGCTTGAGTCCCACGACACGAGATCGATAACTGAGTTTGAGTATAAGTTGGGCAGGCCAGAACAACATTGATTATGAAGGATCCGATACAATGTAACTTACTTTTAAGATGGGTAGCCGAACAAATTGCGGAGAAGGGTCCAGAGCCTGCTTAGGTCACCATACACACAGAGCCTATTGTCAAGGCTTCATTGATTTTCCCTGTTGAGTTTTGGTGGGTGGTTGTTAGATCCGACATGCGGCCTATTCTGGAAGATAATACTTTGACTTCGGAGTGGGTGGTATTAGTTGTAAGTATCTTTGTTAGCTATGACATTGATTGGGCCTAACTCATAGCAGAGAAGATTCATGAGTCAGCACTCAAGAGGGCCACCTCCATCCCATTCTCGATTTTGGTCTATAAACTCTATTTACAGTCATGGGTGGACAAACTTCATCAGCTGGATCAGTTAATTAAGGCCCAACATACCTTGGATGCCGGCCTAATAAACGCTGATAAGAACCCGATGGCAACCCGGTGAGCACCACCACCGCTATTGATGTTCGCCCTGGGGCGACCACCTGAGGGTTCGACGACTGTAACCACTACTAATGTTGTATCTACTACTAAGGAAAGACCCAAGCAGCCTGAGGCAGCCGATAATAAGAGGGGGTCCTACTATAGCTGTTCCTGTACCAGAGGCCATAATATCATAGAATTCTACACCGAGCATGGTTTATGTGTCTACTATCTCTATTCAGGCCATGATGCAGTAATATTGTACTGAGGCCCAATTGTCTCAGCATATTCAGCAGCTTAGGCCATGGGTCTGGCAGAATGTTGTAAACTCAGAGGAGCAGTGCCAGGAATTCACCATGTCTACTATTCAGGAGAGCGTTTATGGAGTGGACGCCTGTATCGATTCCTTTTAGGCCCGGGTTCAAAAGAGGTTAGCTGAGGACTTACCTTCAGATTTGTTAGCAATCAGGAGATTGAGAAGCTTAGGGCTAACATGATAGCTTAACATATCGTGCCAGTGATACCACCCGAGACTACACCTACGGAGCCACTGTTTGATTTATTTGCCTCTACGGAGCCTTCACAAACTTCTCTCAGGAAGTTGGCTTTCACAGAAGAGGACCCTGGTGAGAGGAATGTATGTGCAAAGCGCCCCGTGGATTATGAGGATGATGAAGATGAGCTCAGGTTGGCCTTAAGGACATCAAGGCTAGAGGTAGAGATGAGGCTAGCTAGTAGCATGATAGGGTGAGGGGTATTGGTCCCTTCGGATAGAGTTTGGCTGCTGAGCATACTACCCCGTAGATGGGAGATGACTAGATGCAGCCCGAGACAGGTGCTTAGGCATCGAGGTATGTTTTTTGACCCTTACTTATTCTATTTTTGCTTGATTGGTGCATTGAGGACAATGCATTACTTTTTCGATGGGGTGTGGGTAGTTATAGTCCTAGGTGAAGTTTGAGTAGCTTATGGTCCATAACTACCCTAAATTTTGATCTTGAGGTTTTCTTGCATGTGTTCTTTTTACTCGTGGATATCTGATTTCTATTTAACTGATATGTTTAGGATGTTTAGATAATATGTGCAGCATATAGTATTAACATTTATGGCATATAGCATGTTTTTATGTTTTGTTTTGAAATTGGTACCCACCAAAAATTTTTGATTAGTAGTTAAATGAAAACCATTCATGTTTGGGTCTTTGGCAATAGCTGTTCTGATATTTGAGGGTAATAGAGACATCAAGCATGATCTATGAGTTGTTTGATGATAATGTATTGCAGTGTCATGTGAGAGTGAGCTTATTTTGCTAGATTTGTGCATTTTGCGCTAATTTAGAACATGCCCTGTTACTCTAAGTTATATTGTAGATCAAATAAATTAGGAAGCGATTATATGTCATTGTTCTTTAATTAGTCCACTTTATCCTGAAATGAATAACAAAAATGACGTTTCATCCCTTGTTCCAAATATTTGAGCCTTGCATGAACTAATTCTTTCAAAAATACCTTATTAGCCTATCCTTGTCTTGTGAAAAACCTTGAAATTGGCCTTGCTTTGTCCTTGATCATTGTGAACCTTGATTGACGCAAAAATCCTATATCGAGGGTGGCTACCAAAACTAGCCTTAGTTTTGGGAATTGATATTGTGTACTTCATCATAGGCTAAAAACCTAAGTTGAGGGTGGTCGGTGTAAAGGAAAAGTCCAAAAATAAGGTGGTGAGTTGAGAATGAGGAGAAAAAGAAGAAAATCATGTATCGGGTGCAAGAAAAAGAAACAAATGCCTTAGATTGAGAACTAAAGCAAAATGAAGTGTAAAAATGAGGCAAAAACTGAAAAATGAGAAGTAAATACCCAAAAAAGCCTGAACATTGAAAGAGCATAAGGTGAAAATATTAGAGTTTGTAAGGTAAAAGTGATGAAAACCATAGTTCAAGGATGGCATTTAGTAACTATTTTTCCAAAATTTCATACCAAAGCTCTTTGTGCCTACATTATTAGCCTAAAAAGTCCTAAAGTGATCCAAGTCTAGTTGGTTGAAAATCTGAGTCAGGAGTATATGGGAAAACCTATGATATTAGTCATTATGCATGAACATCTTTGGTGAGAGTGAGTGTATTTGCATAGTCCCAAAGCTAAATTTGAAGTCATCACTGAGTGTCAAAAATGGGACTTCGTTCTATCAAGGCACTTGCATTGCATTGTAAGCATTTGACTTGTTCAGTGATTATGGACTGTTCATATTCCATCGCTTGTCATAGTTGTATTGTTAAATGCACTAGTGTGTCTTTTTTTGCTAAATATCTATCTGATCTTGTTTTGAAAAGTAGGTGTGGGCACTTGTGTTTGAATTGTATATGATGTATGTCGTTGCATTGAGGTCTGTGTGTTGCTATATTTTCTATATAAATTGACTTGTCACTTGAGGACAAGCAACAATTTTAAGTTGAGGGTGTTCATGTGATGTAAAAATACAACATATTTGATGCTTAAAACTTTGGATTTTGTGTGTTCTCAATGCGACATTTATGGTTTTTATGTGTTTTTGTATTTAGTTTGTAGGAAAGCAGGTTGGCATGATTTTTGGGAAAAATTGCAGATTCTTCTAGTTTCTTGAAGGTTTACGGGACACCCTATGAGTCGCAGAGAATTTGATGAGTCGATGAGTGGGTTTTGTAGAAATTTCCATGAACTTTGAAGATTTGAAGTTCAGCCAGATGAGATCTCTTTACGAGTTGTAGATCACTCTACGCGTCATAAAAAGTGATTTTGTAAAGAATTCCAGTGAGATTTAGTGAAGGACTAATTAATACAGATGAAGTTTATGAGGGCATAATATGAGTCTCAAATTAGTCTACGACTCTTAAAGTGGATCTGTAGCAGTGAAGTCCAAGATTTCAAGAGCTAAACATGAGACCCTAATTATGACTCGTAAGTCAGTTTATGAGTCATAAAGGCTAGCCGAATGAAGTCACCAACTAGTTTTTCTAATTTTTTAGGGCTTACTTTAAATACTATAAATAGTAATTTTTATGTCATTATTAATATAACACAGTAGATAGGATGTCACTAGAGAGTAATTTTAGGGTTATACTTTTGGAGAAAAAATATTGGAGAGGATAATACACTTGTAGAGCCATTGTATCTTTCAATCTTGTGATTCTCAATATAATTTGGGTTTGCATGCTCTTCAATTTAATTGGGTAAGTGTTTAATTATGTTTTCTCAATTCATATTTTCTTCATCTACCCATAGCATGAGTAGCTAAACCCATAACTTGGGGTTGTGGGAACCGTGAATATCTAACCAAATAAACCGAAATAATTTACAATTCTTGGAATGGGTATTTACATGTATTAATCAATTCTGTTCGTTTTGCATGTTTTCTAGTGGTGGAAAACATTGGAACTTACGTGGGCTTACCTTCCCGATCCAGGGGATAATGAATAGGAAAAGAGATTGATTAACAGGATTCGGTGATGTGTTCTTATCTAATCAAATGAACTAGACCAAGGGGAGGTTGACTGAAGCTATGGTTAATGGTTAGTATTGCTCACTATGAAAATGGGCCAAGTCATATAGTGAAATTTTCCTGTCACCTTTGACCAAAGGGCTTAATGAACTTAAATTACCGTCCTACATGCTATACTCTAATCGACAATTGGGTTATCCAGGGATATTGAGTTGGGAAGCATGGGGAACACAATTCCAAAGCTGCTCTCGATTATTGATTATGTCTTGTTTTTGTTAGTTTATTTTTATTTCTTATCAGTTATTGTAGCCCCTCCTTTTTTGGGGGAATTGAGTTAGGTAATACTTGAATTGTTTATTATTGAATCAATTTGGAAGTCTCTGTATTATCTATGGGATTCGACTCTAACCTCAGTTAGGTTTTATATTTGACAACGACCCCTTTATATTTAGGTTTTAAATTTGTCAACGACCACTTCATCCTTCAAAAGACAGGTGTATCTTGGGTGTGATCAAGTACTTAGAGAACTCAATAATTGAAGAGAGAAAATTGTAAGATCATATTGGAGAGTCTTTGAGAACACTCGTGTTTGAATTTCATCCTTAATCATATGATTCTTATTGAAGTTGAATTTTGCTTGTTGTTTTTCTCTTGTGTAAGTGTTCAATTATGTCTTCTTAATTCATAATTCTTGCATCTACACATAGCATGAGTTGCTAAATCCACAAATAGGGTTGTGGGAACCATGAAAAACTAATAAAGTAAAATTGGATAATTCACAATTCTTAGAAGGTGTATATGCATGTATTAATTAACTCTCTTCATTTTTCATGTTTTCTACTGGTGGGCAACATCAGAAAAAGCCTAGTGTTACTGACTAGACCAAGGCAGTTATGAATATGAAAAGAGATTAGTTAACAAGATTCAATTGATGTGTTCTTGATTAATGTTCAACCAAACTAGGCCCAGGGGAGGTTGTACTAGGACTAATAGGTAAGGGTTAGTAATGCACACTACAGAGATGGACCCAGTCACATAGTGAAATTAACCTTTCACCTTTGACCATAGGGCTTGGTGAAAATAACTTACCGTCCTATATGCTATACACTAGTAACAAATTAGGTTATCTGGTGATACTAAGTTGGGGAATCATGGGGAACACAATACCCTAGTTCCTCTCCATATTAACTTCTCTCTTGTGATAGTTAGTTTAGTTATACTTTTCATTGATTATCGCAAAAAATGACCTACCAAAAAGATGTTATAATTCCTTGTTCCTAATATTTGAGCCTAACATGTACCTATTCTTTGACAACACCAGATTAACATAGTCTTATTAGTTGTAAAATCCTAAAATTGGCCCTGGTCCTTCCTTGAAAATTGTGCACCTTGACTTAGGCAAAAAGCCTTAGTTGAGGGTGGTTACCAAAAGTAGCCCTAGTTCTGAGGACGGATATTGTGCACCTCAAGACAGGCTAAAAACCTATGTTGAGGTTGGCTGGTGTAAGGGTGAAACACAAAAATAAGGGGGCGAGTTAGGGATCCAGAGAAAAAGGGAAAAATCATGTACTGAATGCAAGAAAATTAAGTGATGCTTTAGTTGTAAGCTAAAAACCAAAAATGAAGTGTAAAAACAAGGCAAAAGCTGAAAAAATGAAAAGGAATCACCCAAAAAAGCTTGAAATAGGAAAAGGGAGAATAAGGTGAAAATAATAGAGTTGGTAGGGCGAAAGTGTAGAAAAATGCAGTGTCAAGGAGGTACTTTAGTCTCTATTTTCCCATAATATCATACCAAAGCTCCTAAGCCTAAATTACAAGCCTAAAACATCCTAAAGTTATTCTAGTACAGTTTGTCGAAGGTCTGAGTCATGAGTATAGGAGCAAGATTGTGGTATTAGACATTATCCATGAATATTAGTTGTGAGAGTGAGTGATTTTGCGTACTCCTAAGGTCATGAATGAAAATATCATTGAGTGTCAATACGAGACTTCTTTCTGTGAGGGCACTTGCATTGCATTGTGTGGGAATTTGCATTGCATTGTTAATACTAAACTTGTTCAGTGATTGCAGATTGTTGATGATACCTTGCTTGTCATAGTTGTGTTGTCACGTACATAAGTTTGTATTGGTTTGCTAGATTGCTATCTGATCCTATTTTGAAAAAATTGTGTTATTGCATGAGTCTAAGATCTATGTGATGTATGCCATTAGGTCTAAGTCTGTGTGTTACTATATTATCTACTTAGATTGAGTTTATCGCTTGAGGAAAAGAAACAATTTTAAGTTGAGGCTATTGATGGGCTGCAAAAATACAACACTTTTGATGCTTAAAACTTTGAATTTTGTGTGTTCTCAAAGCGATGCTAGTTGGTTTTATGCGTTTTTATGTTTATGTTTGCAGGATTACAGGATGACCTTGACTTTAGAAAAAATTACAGACGTTGCTAAAGTACTGCTATTATACGAGAACCTTTATGGGCCGTAGATCATTCTACAGGTAGTAGGATGGTTTTGTGGACAATTCCAGTGAGGGGATGTTTTTTTATGTTTATTCTACAAACATGCAGACAAGTCATAAAAGGTTTTATGAGTCATAGAAGATGGTTCATACCCTAAGGATCAGAGACTTGGACTTTCAGGAATTTCATTAGATAAAGCCACCTTTATGGGTCATAAATTAGTTTACCAGTCATAGAGGGGTCTCATAGAGTTAAATTCCAAATTCTCAGAAGCTGAGTATGAGACCGCGAGTACGGGCCGTGGAATACAATTCGGCCCGTAGAGCCCGAGTACCAGTCATTTAGGTTATTTTTCATATGTTTTTTCCTAGTACTCATAGAACTCAATATTTAGATAGAAAATTCCAAGATCGTAGTGGAGAGTCATTGACAACACTTGTGTTTGAATTTCATCCTTAAGTTTATATTTCTTATAGAAGTTGGGTTTTGCTTGTTCTTAATTATCTTGTGTAAGTGTTCAATTATGTCTTCTCAATTCATAATTCTTGCATCTAAACATGGAATGGGTAGCTAAATCATCAACAAGGGTTGTGGGGACCATGAAGAACTAACAACGTCAAATCGGATAATTCCTAATTCTTAGAAGGTGTATACGAATATATTAATTAACTCTCTTTGTTTTGAATGTTTCTAGTGGCAGCCAACATTAGAAACAACCTAGTGTTACTGACTAGACCAAGGTAGTAATAAATAGGAAAAGAGATTAATTAGCAGGACTGGATTGACGTGCTCTCGTCTAATCAACTAAACTGGGCCAAGGGGAGGTTGTATTGGAACTAATAGGTAAGGGTTAGTAATGCACACTATGGTGATGGGCCAAGTCACATGGTGAAATTCACCTCTCACCTTTGACAGAAGGACTTGGTGAATATAACTTATCAGCCTACATGTTATGCACTAGAAAAGAATTAATTTTGCGATGATACTGAGTTGGGGAATCATGGGGAACACAATACCCTTGTTCCTCTCCATATTGTCTTCTCTCTTATGATAGTTTAGTTATACTTTTCATTGATTATTGCAAAACCCCCATACCTTTGGTGAAGTAAGTTGGTTAATCATTTGGAGTACAAATTGGTAATTTTCTTGAGTCTACGTCCTTATGGGTTCGACCCTAATCTTTGTTAGGTTCTATTTCTTGACTATGACTGCATTTCCTTTAAAAACGAGGTGTAACATGGGTGATGTAAATTGTGTGACCTCCTATGAAGCTTTACATAGAAAATTCTTCATCAACAAGGTTCTGAGATGGTGATCCAATACTTAGAAAAGTTTCACTCCAACGTCTGTATGGAAGGTTTTACGGACTGTGAAGGGTATACGGTCTATGAGAGGTCCATGTGTGAAGTTTTTTGGCCAAAATATAGATTTTCAAGGCCAACGCTCTCCACACGGCCAGTGAATCCTCACATGGACGTGTGGGGTTCATGTGAGGTGTACCTTGGTCTTAAACACCACATTAATGCCAACACTCTACACACAAGGCCAAGGGCCACCTCAAGGCACCTTCATATGGTCCATGGTGAGCCACACGGCTTGTGGAGGCTTCCATGAAGTGGCACCTTGGTTAAATACTTTCTGGTATTGATTTTCGAGGATCATCAAGGTCATACAAAGTCTGAATTATTACATCATCTCCCCCTTGGGAACATTCTTTTCCTAGAATGTGCTAGAACAAGGCTTGAAAAGCCTAACTTAGGCATGAAACATTCTTACGCAAAATATGATGCACATTTCATCATTTGAAAATCATAAAGTCATTAAAAATCATATAAAAATGTATTAAAATCATTCAAAACAACTTGGAAATCATTTTTCGTGCACATGTGTACATGTCGTTTCAAGAAATGAAAGAGTGAAGGAATTAAGACAACTTAGAATTGGAAGAACCTAATACCTTAATCTTGAGTAGATTGGAAAAGATGGGGATATCGTTTGATCATGTCCAATTCCACTTCCCATGTAGCACTCTCAAGATGTTGATTTTTCCAAAGCATATTAACTGAGGCCATAACCTTGTTGCGAAGCCATTTCACTTGCGTATCAAAAATCTCAACTAGAACTTCCTCATAAGATAAGTTCTCCTCAACCTCAACACCTTCCAAAGGCACAATTGCACTAGGATCACTAACAAATTTCCTCAACATAGAAACATATAGAATGGAGTAAATAAAACTCAAATCTAGAGAAAATCCAATCTGTAGGCCACATTCCCAATCAACTCAACAATCTCATAAGAACCTTTACACCAGGATCTTAGCTTGCAATCCCAAAAATTGCATTACACCCTTCATAGGTGAGATTTCACATACACCCAATCACCAACATAACACTCAAGATACCTCTTCCTAACATCCGTATAAGACTTTGGGATGTTTTCAACCTTTCCCTTATCAACTTCACCTTCCCTATAGCCTCCAACACCAAATCCAGCCCAATCAAAGTCCTCGCTCCCAAATCAAACTACCTTACCGGAGATCTACATCTTCTACTGTACAATGCCTCAAATGGTACCATTCCAATTCTAAAACTATATGAGTTGTAATGATCATACCCATTCCCCTTGAATTCCAACACACTAGCCCTCAATATATCCTCCAATGTCTGAATCATCCTCTAGGCTTGTCTATCGGGATTGAGGATGGAAAGCGACACTCAACTTTAGCTTAGTACTTAGTCCTTTTTGAAATGAACTCCAAAGGTGAGAAATAAAATAGATGCAATGATCTAGTATGATAGGCCTAGGCACACCATGTGAAATGATCCCAAAAAGTACCCAAAAATGTGCCTCAGAAGTCCCCGGAATCGTAATTTCTATATATCTAAAACTCTATTCATAATTTCAAAAGGATGACTTCATATTATTGTTAAAAGGGAAAAATTGAGTAGGAAATGGCTCTAACCCAAATTTTAGAGCAACCGCATCAAAATCCAAAAATCGCAAAAATGCGATTTTGGAGTGTCAAATTTGAAGGGGCATATCTCTTAGCACACAAAGAACTTGGTGGCCTACTACCTATCAAATTAAATATATTTGCATTAGCTTTCCAATGCACTTTGTTTCACCTCATTTTTTTTTCAGATGAAGAGGTTATGCCTATTTTCGTGGAACTTATTTCTTTAGAAAAAGCAAATCCAGTGAGAACTCCATTTTGGTCCCATTTTCTCTTAAATGTCTTGTACCTAAGGGTTCCTACATTTGAAAATGCATATACTTGGACTTATTGAACCCTCACATGATCCTAAACATTCCCCAATACTCACCAAATACTTCACCAAATATTTACTCCCAAATTCAAGTCCCAAACTCAAGACCAATCTTAAAGATTTCATCAAGGATTCACTCAAGCTTCAAGTCCCCATTGAAACCTTCTTCAAGGTTTCTCCAAAAGATAAGGTATGTGGTGTTGAACCATTGGGTCCTTCCACCCATGTTGCCTAAGAATCCTTTTTACTAATATAGCCTGATTTAAAGTTTATTTTACATATGAGTCTTGTATATTAAGATATTTACAAGGTGGTGACTATGGTACTATGCGGGATAGGTGTATATAAGGTTGACACTTGAGTTGAGGATTATGATTCCTTATAGAGTGTAGAGGATGGTTGGTAAGGTTGCAGAAGTATGGGGATTTTCCTATGGATGTAGATATGGTTTGCCCGGTTCTTCATGCTTCTAGGTGGATGGGATGTGTTGGTGACTCTAGTGTTATAGAACTCTTTCAAGTAATGGGTGAGTTGGAGGATAAGTTGGCATTGGAAGGAGGTCCCGGTAAAGGTGTTGGATGGATGAGTAGAGAGGTTGATTAATGGGGATGTGGTGTTCATTAATTCCCTTTGGAAGAGTCGTCTATTCATATGTGTCTCTCGGGAAGCCTGAGCAGGCATGGAGGAGCAATATCTGTTTTTATTTCATTCTATTCAAGCTTATGATGACATGACAAGACCTTTCTATGATATCAAGTCTTATGTTTCAGAGTTATACTAGATCACCCAACAGAGATATACTTGGTCTAATGAATCCTTTCTCCAACAAGTCTTTCAATTGATATTTCAATGCTTTCAACTCAGTCGGCGCCATACGATAAGGAGGAATTGAGATAGGTTGAGTATCTAGGAGATCTATGCCAAAATCTACTTTCTTTTGGGAGGACTACCGGGCGAATCCTCGGGAATCACATCTAGAAACTCATTTACCACCAGAATCGATCTAGAGTAGGTGGCTCAAATTCCACATCTTTATCCCTAACAATATGATAAATGCACCCTTTAGAAATCATCTTTCAGGCCTTAAGGTAGGAAATAAAGCAACTTTTAATAACGGAGTCAATACCCTTCCATTTATGAACAAGCTTATCCGAAAATTAGAACATGACCCCTTCAAGTTCTCAATCTATAGCGGAATATGAAGCATGCAACTAATCCATCCCTAGAATAATATCAAAATCAAACATCTCAAGTTCCACAAGATCACATGCAAAGACATTATTCAAAATGAACATAGGAAAACCTCGATAAACTCTATGAGCAACAATAGATTCACCCACAGGAGTATAGACTATAAAAGGCTCCCTCAAGATTTCATGACTCAAACCAAACTTAACAGCCAAAGGATCAGTCACAGAAGACAAATTTGTGTTTAGACCAAGCAAGGCATAAGCATCAAAATCAAAGACTTTCAACATAGCAGTCACAATATCTGGAGTCTCCTCCACCTCCTAACGAACATGCAAAGCATAAAACCTTATTGTTTCTGGGGGCACCACCTTATGGAGCTTTCTACTGTCCTTGAGCACCTTAGTTCACTTGACCCTGACCCTTCTGAGCTGGTTTAGGACAATTTGTAACCCTCTAAGCCTAATCACCACACCCATAACATGTACCTAAATCTCTGCAACAAGTACCCGAGTGATTCTTTTGAGAAGTAGCATATATGGGAGGTATTGGCCAACCTTGCACCTGTGTCGTAGGAGGAGGCACACTAGCATTAGAAAACCTTTGCATCAGAACCTTGGTCCTATTGAAAGTGACCATAACCACCACCGCTCTTGAAGTTGGAGAACCAACCATCATAGCAGGCCTTCTTAGAATCATGCACCCTCATTTCCTTAAGCTTTTCTTCCATAGTTTGTTCAGCATATGTCATGAGCCTGGTGATGTCAATATCCTGAATAATCATAGCCGTATGATATTCTTTCAGAACCAAGTCAGAGGTCCCAAAAATAAACTTGTGCATTCTTACACGGGGTCAACCACAAGCATAAGAATATACTTGGAGAGCTTTGTGAACTTGAGGGCATACTCCCTCACACTCATACCACCCTATTTGAGGTTGATGAATTCTGTCATCTTAGCTTCACTATGTTCAAGAGTAATGAAACGATCTAGAAATGCAAATTTGAACTCTTCCTAATTAACAACATTACCACAAACCCTTTCCATCAACCATTGAGTATACCACACTTGAGCTACATCTTTCAATAGATAATCATCCAATTCAACTTTCTTTTTAGAAGTGACTCCCATAACACTCAACATCTTAGTGAGCTCATCAATGAACTTTTGAGCATCCTAATTAGCCTTTGACACATAGAACTCCGGAGGATTCATCTGGGTGACATCCATCACTCTAGAAGCTGGAGTGGAATCACAAGAAGGAAGACTAGCTTATCTAGTCTAACTAGCACCATTTGGGCAAACATATAAAAAGTTGTATGAAATTCACCATTAGTAATAGGCTCTTTCATGGTCCCTTGAGCAACTTGGTCATCATTTGCCGAGGCTGGTCTTTGTATGGGAGCACTTCCTGGAGGCATCTTTTGTAATGCAAAAAAGTCATCATAAGGATAAGGAAACCTTGGTTCACAATCAAAAGCATGACATAATATATGAAGAAGTGAGACAATTCCTAGAACGTCATCATATCCTCCCATGCATAGGCATGGTGCACTTCACACCCATGAATAGGACTCTACTCGACACGAAATGTTGGACTTCAAGAACTAGAACTCTGATACCAAGCTTTTCACAACTAGACCTAGGGTCTAGGTTTGACATGGCGAAAGGGAACGTTAGAGTCCTTAAATAAGCCTCAAAGTATTCATAATCACATCATCGATTAGGAAGTATATATATATATATATATATTAAACACATAGTTCTGAGGGATGGGAAAGTAGGACTCACACTATGAGGATGTAATAGGGATTTACATGTAATACATTAGAACTAAGGGGAGGGTAAGTTTGACTCACTCTATGGGGGTAATATGGGAGTGAGGATCTTCCACATTTCTATATCATAACTTATTCACATCATAATACTCATAATCAAATTAGAATAACCTTATCCAGTAGATAGCAATAATAATAAGTTTCAAACATCAACACATAATATATATTCATATTAGAGTCTGCACGATATCCAACAATGCCTCTAGTCATAAGATAGGATAGGGTCCAAGACATATCCCCGACTCACCGTCAAAGTAAATACATAACCAAAAGCACCATAGGTAGAAGGATGGTAGTTTCTCCTTGGAAGATAGGATTAACCATAAGAAGTATCTCAAGATCTGATCAAGCCATGGTGGATGAAGGTAGTCTACGGTCCCTACATGGTTAGACCATGTAGGCAAAAAGTATGCATTAGTAATTTGAATGTACTAAGTATGCGGGTATCCGATGCACATGATTTATCAGACCTGCATTTAAAGTTAGATGACGAGGGCACATAATATAGAAAGAGGTATATATCCAAAGAAGAGTATATTACAGTATGTCATGAAATGTATAAAGCTTATATAAAGAGGGCATATAACACCAAGAGAGATATTACTTCGAATCCCGATGTTATCTCCAATCCAAAAAAGAGGTGGTCTACTTGCCAAAGGTAAACTATACATCTCCTTACGGGCCTCCTATTTAAGATAAGTAAACTTCTGTATAGGGTCTCCCATTTTGGATAGAATTTTCACAATTTTATCATATCTAACCAATATTATAATTGCACCTTACAGCTCTCCCATTTTTGTGAGGGTTACCATATACATATGTCTATGCTAGCATATATTTGAAGAGAAAGGAAGAGAACACTTGGGGATAGCCCTAACACCTCCAATCTCATCGGTGCTAATTTATAATCCAACAAGAATACATATACGTATACGTGTTTTCAAAAGAGATGCAAATTATTTTGAATCATTTCAATGCATTATCATGACCTAATCCTAGGGTCTAGACGTGACAGGCAAATGGGGAACCCGAAGGAACCCCAAACAATCCTCATAGTATATCATTACACATTCTTGGTCGTGGAAGTAATTGAAATGACAATGAGAGATAAGAATAAACAAGGGAATTGGTAAGGGTAAACTTCCATATCATAACATCACGAAACAAGTGAGCCAAAGGTCATAGCATAGATACATAACATGTCCAACAACACCTCTAATACATAGATAAAGTTCGGGGCCACGACAAACAACCAGGATCACCCTCATAGTCAATACATAAATATAGAGAAGATAGCTTTAATACATAGCAAGATATCACAAGCAACGCTCCTGGAATGGAGGAGTCATCAACAAGCTTGAGAGATAATTGTACTAGCCACGTGGAGGAGGAGGGTGATCAAGCGGTGCACCGATTCCTACATGGTGATAGCATGTAGGCATAGAGTATGCATTAATATGTTTGAATGTACTAAGTATATGATGTGAAATGCAACAAGAGATAGGCATTATAAGCAAAATGCATTATCATAAGCAATGAATAACATACTAAGAATATGACATGAATGAATGATGTTTGAAATAAAACCATACTTACAATCCAATCAACTTGTATAGTTCATAATACATGGTGTGGGAAGAAATCTCAACCAACATAAAATAATACCACATGAGCTACAACTCGGAACCCCGATGTCAACCCTATATTGGAGGAAAGGAGGAAGTTACATGCCAAGGTGAACCTTCTAATGCCTGAGTGGATCCACTAAGTGTTGTATGAACTGGTTACTCACTTCTAGTTCTTGGACTCGAGTACTCACCTCAAGCCCGGACTCGGGTACTCACCTCAAGCCAAGACTCAGATACTCACCTCAAGATGTCATATTTAGGGTACTCACCTCTTAGAGATTTGGGAACTCGCCTCGAATAACTTCACCTACAATTGTACATTACTCAAGGACTTGGGGACTCGCCTCTAGTACACTCAGTGCTAAGTCTAACCCCACATAATATATATAACATATTCATACTTTCATAACTTACAATAAACATAGATACATGGAATGAGTAACTCTCAACATCATTGACCTCAAATGGTGAGTCTAACTTTAATCATAAAAATGGGTCATCATCAACATTACCCTTTCAGTAACATCAACATAAAAGGCTCACAAAAGGCATAATCTTAAGAAAGGGGCTTAATTCGACCTTACAACATCATCAACATTTTCATGATTTAAACAAATCTTTAGAAAATTTTATAATAATCATGGAGTCACATGAATCATAACTCAACAAATAGATCATCAAAACTTAAAGAATTCTTAAAAAAGCATTTTATCAAACACTTGGCAGGTGTTTAATGCTAGGGAAAAACCATGTAATTAAAGAGTATTATCATGCTAGAAAATCCAATATAAAACTATCAATAGATACTTGTTAACACCCGTAAGCAATATACATCAAAACCTTTCATCAAATCTCACAATAGATCTTAGAATCATAACCCAAAACATAGTAAAATAGTCACAATTTCATAAACCCCAACGTAGTGTGCAGTGAATTTCATAATAAATAAGACCCATGAGTAAATCTACTTTATATCATGCAGTTTATATGACAAGGAAACTTGGGAAACATGGGTGAAAGGAACCCATGAAAGAAACCCACACACCTTAGCTTTGGAGATAAACTAGATGATGATTGGAAATGGAGACATAAAGCCTGGTTGAATTCCTTAAGATTCGGAGGAGGTTTTGAGACTTGAATTGAGGAGATGAAATATTGGCTAAGTGTTTGAATTAGTATTGGGAAATGTTTAGAATGATATGAGGGTGAAAAATAGCTAAGTATAGGTACTTTCACATTTGGGAACGCTTATGCCCAAAAACCAAAAGCTTTGGACCTAAATAAAAATCACTGACAGCAAAATACATAGGTCAATATCTAGTCCGCAATGTGGACCTGTTATGAAGGCAAGATTTACATAGGTTTGCGTAGCTACACGTCGCGATACCATTGCGAATCAGTTTTGCAACTAAAAAATTATGAAAAATAAAATTGCTAATCATTTGCACTTAAATCAGGGTTAGACCTATTTTTCTAGTCAATTAGACCCCCTGATCAAGATTACAAAGTCAAATTTCTGAAATAGATCACGGATTTTGAGAAATACGGAAATTATTATTCCATTTACTTCCAAGACTTATTTTTGGCACTTTTTGTGATTGTTACAATATCTCCCCCTTGGGAACTTTCATGCTCGAATGTCAAAGAAATGTACAAGAGAAGAGTAATCATAATAAGACTAACCACAACAAGAATACAACAACACTGTCACACCCCAAAGCCCGTTAGGGCAGACTGGCACCCGTTGCCAATAAGGATCGGGAGAACCAGTCTATATCTATGCGCTTTGTATATATATATATAAGGAAATTCTATGTTTGGCATGCTTCTAGGAAGATAAACGGTAAGAACAAGCTAAAAGGAGATGCGTATAGCTAGGCCGTTGGGGCCACAGTTTCTAAAGTAAGAGACATGACCACACATTAATTTACACAGTCTACAAAGCCTCTGGTCAAGAGAAAGTATCTGCTAATGTTTGGGACAGGCCCCATCTGAATTTACTATTTAATGCAAACATATAAGCTACAAACATACACAAAGCTCCGGAACAACCTGAAACTTGGTAACAGCAGCTGAATGTCCTGTACTCTACTGGGGAGATCTACTAGCACCTGTATCTATAGCATAAAATATAGGTCCCCCATAAGGGACGTCAGTACGAGATAATGTACTTAGTATGTAAGGATGCAAATACTGTATATGAAATATAACTTAAATGAAACTATGCACTGGTATAGGATAAGAGACCACCTTTAGTTATGCTTTTGGATCAAGTATCTTATGTTCTTTATATAACTTTACCTTTACTGCATAATTTGTACACATCATGTACTGTAAATGACCAGCTGATCAGTGATATAACTATATCGGGATCGTCCCTGGCTAGGTTCTTCCTTAACCCCTCGGGCTACCACCCGTAATAAGATTTTTTCTCTGGCTAGATGATTCTTCCACCCCTCGGGATATCGGGATCGTCCCTAGCTAGGTTCCTCCTTAACTCATCGAGCTGGCACCCCTGATAGGATTGTCCCTGGCTAGGTGATTCTTCTACCCATCGGGCTACCACCCATCAATAAACAATATGCTTTATCTTTCAATTACCTTTGAGATGATTCTTTTGGTGGTCATAAT
>JAOTQR010111373.1:0-25945 GCA_025774065.1 Solanum ossicruentum | reverse complement strand
ATAGAGGTCTGTGGGCACGAGTGGGTGTAAGTTTCGTGTGAGACGTAAATGTATGTGTTTGATATTCTATTAGGCGGCAGGACCACAGCAGAGACCTTGTCGGCCCGCATTATTTTGTGAATGTATCTATGCATGTATTTTCCTGTGTAATCTGGGAGCTGCTACAGGTGAGGTTAGTCAATAAAATAGAGGAAACTCTGCTGAAATTTCGGTAGAATTCTAGCCTGTGATTTTAAAGAAATTTGACTTAGTAGGTGATTACGTGCCCCTATCGGGCATTGGTCACGACCCTAGGGAGGGGTGTGATAGAAGTGTTGTGTTTTAAAAGCTTATCAAGGACTTTATGCAAGATAAAGATAGGATAACCTCGATAGACTCATTGAGCAACAATAGACTCACCCACGAGAGTATAAGCTTAGAAGAGATCCCTTATAATTTCAAGACTCAATCCAAACTTAACAGCCAAAAAAGGAGTTACAAAGGATAAATTTGCACCTGGGTCAAGCAAAGCATAAACATCAAAATCAAAGACTTTTAACATATGAGTCACTATATTCGGAGTCTTCTCTACTTCTTGTTAGTCATGCAAAGAACAAAATGTGTTATTTCATGGCACACCACCCTGCTAGTCCCTTTGCTGACCATGATTAACCGGTGCCACTTGGACTTTCGTGGGAGCTTCAGGGAAATAAATTTTCTTCTGGCCTGTTTCACCAAAACCCTAAAAGCCCCTTCCTGAGTTACTCTTCCCACACCTATCATATTTTAGAATGAACAGGTCCATCTCTAATAGGTTCCTTCAGAGGAGGCATCCTATTGCTTGCAACCTTAGCATTTACGGTTTCATTTGAGTTGTGACCTTGTTGAAAGTGACCATATCCACCACCACTCCTATATTTGGAGAACCCACCATTATAATAGGCTCTCTTGGAATTATTCATCCTCTTCTCCTTGAGCTTTTCCCCTTAGATTTGTTCAGCATATGTCGTAAGTCTGGATTTGTCAATATCCCGAATAAGCATAGTCGTAAGACATTCTTTCATGGCCAGATCAGAAATCCCAAAAATAAACTTGTACATTCTTGCATGGGGTTCAGCCACTAGCATAGAAGTATACTATAACACCCCACATCTTACAATACTAGTACTATGCAAATGAAACATTATATGACTTTTCAAATTAGTGCCAATTTTTAAAAGTGCTTGAATCTCAAATTAGACAGCAATATGTATGTCTAATGCTGAAGATGGTCGAGTGTAAATAAGTTTTAAGTCAAATTGAGGAGATCACAACCTCAAATGATGTGAGATAAGTGAGGTGCTTGTAGGACTTAGGAGTCTAGCAGGTGAGTCACCTACTTGCTTAACTTAAATTTGCTAGCTAAACGGAGACGAGGCCCAATGTCGTATTTGTCCAAGTCCAATTATGGATAAAGTCCGTGTAAGGGTGTAACTTTAGCCCTCGTTTTAGCATAATAAATGGAATTTATTTTCAACCCAAGAAAAGAATGAAAAGATCCCAAGTACATCACAACCCACTTGACTATTTTTGTCCGAAATTAAGTGAAGAGAAATTAGGAAATAGGTAGCCAAGGTCCATTAACTTTGAAGCCCAATTAGGACCAAGTGAAAGGCCAAGCTTCTGCATCACCACCTTGATAATATGAGGCTTAACCCACATAATAAAGTTGGCCAAAGCCTCCTTTAAAAAGGCTTACATGTATCACCTTTAAGTCATTCTTAACTGGGAAAACAAATCAACTTTCACAAGCTTTCTCTCTACACTTCCTTAACCTAACAAAGGAGCCACAAGGAGACTTTTAGGGTTCTTGGAGAGACCCTACACCTTGATGGTAATGGTAAGTAAGTTTACTTATGTGTTTCATATGTTTTTCTTATGAAAAACAAGATACTATGTTGGTTATGTTTATGTTGAAATTTTTGGACAGCATGTGTCCTAAGGATTGTTGTGCACTTCTCTTGTTGAGTAAGAGGCTTTTATCTTTTTGATTGGATGGATTATGAAGTAAGACTTATATTTTTAACAAGGTTTATTTTTTTGATGATATAACCAGGCTGCTGCACAACTTTTACAGTCTGCAAAAATGTGTTGTTATATGATGTCGTAATTGTGCTCTTACTAGGAACTTGTGGGCGATAATCGGAGATTGTTGTTTCACATTCTCTATATATTTTGGAACTTTTTTTGCACTATTTTAGGACTATTGTTATGTGTATATATGGTGGGGATTGTTTGGTTAAAGTTGGAACCGGCTTGGAATTGGTGATGTCTAAATGTAGCGGAGGGATGTAACGTTATGTCGCCTATTTGTATGTTATGTAAAATTATCATGTATTATGATTTGTGGGCTGTTGTAAGATTTTTATGGCACTAAAACAAGCTACACATGATATGTATATGAGAATATGTATTATAAAATACGATAAGAGAAGGAAAAGTTGAAAGAATACGCTCGAGTTTATAATTATATGCTTGCTACCTGTGTGTTGTTTTTTTATGAGATTGGGCTGCTAAGATGTATCTATTGGCTACTAATGCTAGTTTTATCACCTACTATGCAGTAGATAAATATTTGGAGGAAGGGAAGGTTATCACGAGGTAATAGCGAGGTCGTACAGTGAGGTATGTAAGGCTATTTGATTTCGTATTACTTGGTATGAAACCTAGATTCTTCCTTGGCACATAAAGGCACTTACCAACCCTGACACAACTATTAACTGTGTCTCCATTCTTTCACATGTTCATATGCTCCCATACATAGTCACCTTCAAATCTACATACATACGTGGATAGCAAGTTACATTGGTTCTTGTTGCTAAATAAAGTTCACGAGTTGTTTCATCTCATACGCATTTCATTATTTATGTAACGTACTCTTTTCATTGTCATATTGCCTTGTATGATTATCTACATGTCACATGCTACACATACAACCTAATAGCTCCAATATTGTGACTACCAAAGGAATCATCTCAAAGGGAATTGAAAGGTAATGTATATTTCTTATTGATGGGTGGTAACCCGAGGGGTGGAAGAATCAACTAGCTAAGGTCGATCCTATCACGGGGTTAGCCCAAGGGTTTAAAGAAAAAGCCTAGCTAGGGCCGATCCCGATATAGATTTACCACTGATCAGCTTGTCATTTGTATTACATGTTGTGCACAGATTATACAGTAAAGGTAAAGTAATAAAAAGAACATAAACTATATGATCCCATCGTATAACTAAAGGTGGTCTCTTATCCTACACCGGTGCATAGTTTTATTTGAGTTGTTACTTCATATATAGTGTTTCTTGCCTTACATATTCATTACATTATCTCATATTAATGTCCCTTACGGGGGTCCTGCATCTTATGTTGCAGGTACAGGTGCTAGTAGGTCTCCCCAGCAGGAGTATGGGATATCCAATTGTTGTTACCAAGCTCCAGATTGCTTCGGAGCTTTGTGTGTCTAGAGCTTATATTTTGGTATTGTATAGTTAGCCGAGGCAGGGCCTGTATCGACCCTTATTAGATACTTTTCCTTATCTAGAGGCTTTGTAGACTATGTAAATTAAGGTGTGGTCATGTCTCGTACTTTAGATACCATGACCCCAACGGCCTAGCCATATGCATTTCCTTTTGGCTTATTATTATTGTTCACATTCTTAAAGGCATGTTGAATGTTGAAATCCCTTATAATATGTGTAGAAAGCATATCGATACAGGTTGGTTCTCCCGGGCCTCATTGGCAATGGGTGCCAGGCTGCCTTAATGGGACTTTTGGCATGACACATACTTTGAGAGCTTTGTGAACTTGAGGGGATATTCCCTCACAATTATATCACATTGTTTGAAGTTGGTAAGTTCTATCATTTTGGCCTCTCTCAGCTCAAGAGAAAAGAAATGATCTAGGAAGGCAAACTTGAACTCTTCCTAACTAACCCCATCATAACCAATCCTCTCCGTCAACCATTGAGTGTACAACACTTGAGCCACATCCTTCACCTGATAGGCAGTTAATTCAGCCTTCTCCTCTGAAGTCACTCTTATAATAGTCAACACCTTAGAGAGTTCATCAATGAATTCTAAAGCATTCTCATCAACTTTCGACCTATAAAACTGATTTATTTGGGTAAAATCTCCCACTCTAGCAGCAAGAGTGGGAGCATGAGGTGGAGGATTAGCCTGCCTAGCCTTGTTTGTCACCACTTAGGCAAACATCGAAAAGGTATTCTAGAATTCATCTCGAGTAACCTGCTCTCCCATAGGCTCTTCGAGGGACTTGGTCTTCATTAACCGAGGTCTTCCTTGGTAGAGGGACTCTTCTTGGAGGCATTTTCTGTAAGGCATCAAGGACATAATCAAAGTTAGGACATCTTAGACATGCTCTATAGCATGACATAAGAAATAAAGAAGTGAGACAATTCCTAGAATACCATCATAGCCTCTCACTTATATGTATGGTGCACTTGACACCTATGAATAGGACTACGCCCGATGCGGAAAGTTGGACTCCGAGGATAATTTATAAACCTAGTGCACTGATACCAAGCTTGTCATGACCGAAGCCTAGGGCGTAGGAGTGACATGGTGAATGCGAACCCAAGAGTCTCCAAACAAGTCTCATAGCATCCACACACATATCATCGATTCAGAATCGTAAAATAGCACATTAAGCACATAGTTCTAAGGGATGAGTAAGTTTGACTCACGCTATGGGGATATCGTAGGGATAGAGATCTGCATGGGTTGACATAGCACATTGCACATGAGAACTAAAGGGTGGATAAGTATGGATCACGCTATGGGGATAGAAGGGGACTTAGGACTTTTCACTTTTCCATCTCATCATAAACATATTACCATAAGATTAACCTTAAAGGGAAAACCATAGCCATAATCTCTAGAAGCAATTAGCATGACATAACAGGATTTTGTACATAGAGTTCACTTGTTGTTCAACAATGCCTCCAAGTCATAGAATAGGATGAGGGCCAAGACATGTCCCTGGCTCGCCCTCAAAGTAAATACAACATAAGGGAAAGTAGTATAGTAAGTATATAGTAAGAGGCTTTTCCTTGGATGATATGACTCACCAAATGCAATTGTTCACAATCCACGCTAACCGTCAAGCTATGGATAAAAATAGTCTTTGGTCCCTACATGGTTAGATTATGTAGGAAAAGAGAATGCATTAGTACACCTGAATGTACTAAGTATGCGGGCATGCAATACACATGATCTCATTAAACCTATATTCAATGTTAGATGACAAGGGCAAATATAGAAAGAGGTACGTAACAAAGAGTAATATATTGATATGCCATGAAGCCCAAGATGCATGAGGTGGCAAAATACTTTGTACATAGTGGGGATGTGTCCTTAAATGACATAAGACCAAGTCAACTATAACTTAGAACTCTGTCTTCTTCTTCTCAGTGGACAAAAAGATGATCTACTTAACAAAGATAGATCCATAATCATCCCTTAAAAGGAGCATTAATATGAACTTATAACTTATGCTAAGGACATAGTTATGGGACATGAGGACTTATATAAGGAACCTTAGGGATGCCCCCCTTCCACAAGCCCGCTCGATGCTAGATCAACATCCCACAGGAATGCATATATATATAAATGCTTAAAATGGAGGCATAAGTCTTTCAAATCATTTACATGAATATTAGGCTTAAAGACCAAATCATATTTCATAATCATGCATACTTAGGCATAAAGGCCAAACATACTTTATAATCATGCACACTTGGGCTAATAGCCAAATCATACTTTCATGCATAGGAACAACTTCTTCATCATAGTGGTGTAAACACCCATAAATTCCTTAAAGAGCCACATCATAGACATTATGTGAGCACATTCTTTTTCATACCCATACTTTTCTTGAAAACATAGACATCATCATAATTGGGACTTAGCCCACTTCATAAACTTCTTGAAAACAATGTTCATGTATACATATGCTATGAACAATGAGAGAATAGCATAGGTAATAAAGATTCATACTTAAATATACAATATAATATGAATCCAAGTCAATCTATGATGAAATTCACATTTAAATCATACTGGAGATTACATGCCTAAATCAACATATAAAAGAGATAAGCATATTCAAAGCTTCATAATATCAATGCAATTCAATGTGCTAGGGATGAAATCACTTTCAAAATAAATTAAATATAGTTCATATCTCAATTAAATCAAATAAGCAATAATTCATAGGACTCATATTCAAAGTAAACTTAATTTCGTAAATCAAGGAGTAAAAGGTGTTTGGGGTCTTCGTGGTTGAAAGAGACCATGAATCAATCCCACATACCTTGGATGATTAAAAAGAATCAAGAATAAATTGATTCAAGAAGAAGACCATTCCTTAAGCTCCAAGCTAAATCTCCTATAACACACTTGAGAGGATTTCTTTTGATTAGACAGTGTGAATATTGTATATGGAATGAAATTGAATGGGAATAGAGTATAGGTGTTTTCAGAGTTTAGGATAGGTTAGAAAGTCATAAATGACCATTAGGAATCACCAAAATTACAAAAGGGACATTAATGAAATGAGCTTTAAAAAGTTGCTAGGGTCCTGTCAAGCAATCACATGAGTCGTGCAAATACACGCGGATCATATGGGTACCTATGAGACAAAAGTTAGAAAATTTCAGTCGACACTCAAAAAAATTCCTTCATCCCAAGGGTCCATCAACTGAATGCCTCACGGACTGTTTGAAGCTTCACAGGTCGTACAAATGTCCATGTGAAGTTATGAAGTTCTGATATGGTGATTCCATACCTAGAAATAATCCAGAACAACACCCTTACGTGACACCACAAGAGTTGTTTGGTGCTACAAGACTCGTGTAGGGGTTCGAATATGAGGTACCTTAGCTAAAAGGTGGTTTTCACGCTCAAGGTTCCTACCATGAGCCAGATCATTACTAATGGTGAGCCCCACTTGCCGTGAAGGGCTTAGTGTAGGGTCATTTTGTCTTGAAGTCCATGATAAACCAAAAGACTCCACACACAATGTAAAGGGCCACCTCAAGTCACCTTCTCTCAGCTCGTCAACTGCTCCACGACTCATGGAGGTGTTCTTATGGTGACACTTTGGTCAAAAACTTCAAAAAACCAAACTTCCATGCATCATTAAGTCCTTACAAGGTTTGAATCCTTGCATCATCTCCCCCCTTGGGAACAGGCATCCTTGAATGATCAAGAACATGGCTTGAAAAGCTTGCCTTAAAAATGAAACATTCCAATAATAAAAAACAATGCATAATTCATTACATTAAATCATAAAGTCATTAAAGCTCATGTTAAAACATCCTTTAACTTTTTTTTTTGTGTGCATGTATGTATGTCATTTCATGAAACGCAAGAATGAAGGAATTAGGACCATTGAGAATAGGAAAAACTTAATACCCTAGGCTTGAGTAGATTGTAAAATATAGGGGTATCATCTCATCATGTTTGACTTTGCCTCCCAATTAACAATCTTCATATGTTAATTGGTCCAACGCACCTTAACTAAAGCCACATCCTTGTTGCAAGATCTTAACTAGGACTTCCTTATAAGACAAGTTTTTCACAACTCTAACATCTTCCAAAGGCACAATTGAACTAGAATCACCAATTAATTTCCTCAACAAAGACATATGAAAAACGGATGAGTAGAATTCAAATCTGGAGGCAAATCCAACCTATAAGCTACATTCCCAATCCACTCCAAAATCTCATAAGGACCTATATATCGGGGACTTAATTTTCTTATCTTACCAAAATGCATTACACCCTTTATAGGTGAAACCTTCATATACACCCAATATTCCACAAGAAACTCAAGGTCCCTCTTTTTAATATTTGAATAAGACTTTTGGCGACTTTGAGCCATTCTTAATCTCTCCCTAATCAACTTCACTTTTGCCATGGCCTCCCTTGCCAAATCTTGGCCAATCAAAGGCATCTCACCAACTCAAACCATGCCACCAATAATCTATACCTTTTCCCATACAAAGCCTCAAATAGTGCTATACCAATGGTAGCATGAAAACTGCTTTTGTAGGAGAACTTGATGAGTAGTAAATGATCATCCCAGTTACCCTTAAATTCTAACACACAAGCCCTTAACATATCTTCCAAAGTTTGGATTATCCTCTCGGCTTATCTATCACTTTGAGGATAGAAAGCAGTACTTAATTTGACCATAGTTCCAAGCCCTTTTTGAAATGATATCCAAAAATGAGAAGTAAATTGGGTGCCGCAATTAACATAATAGATATAGGCACACCATGCAACCTTACCAACTTGTAATACCCCACATCTTACATGTACTAGTTCTATCCAAATGAGATATGATATGGTTTGGTCAAATTAGTGACCATTTTTAAAAGTGCTTGAATCTCATGTTAGAGGGCGATATGTGCGTCTAATGCTGCTTTCAAGCAATGAATTCAACTTCACTTTCAAGCATAATGAATTTCACTTTCAAGAAGCCTAATTCATTCCAATATATAAGTGAAAACTGAACTGCTAATGGCAATTAAACTTTAAACAAATTAATGAGACTTGAGGACTGAGTGTATACAAGTTTTATGTCAAATTGAGGAGATCATGACCCTAAACAAAGTGAGATAATTGAAGTGCTTGAAGGACTCAGGAAGTTAGCAGGTGAATTACCTACTTGCATAGCTTAAATTTGCTAGCTAGACGAAGACGAGGCCCAACGTCCAATTTTTTCAAGTCCGATTATAAATAAAATCCATGTTAAAGGTATAACTTTAGCTCATGTTTTAAAATCATAAATGGACTATATTTTCAGCCCAAGAATAATATGAAAACATCCCAAAGACATCACAACCCATTTGATAATTTAGGGCCAAACTAACTAAAGAGAAAGGGGAAGAATGGGCAGCAAGGCCCATCAAGTTGGAGCCCCTTAAGGCCCAAGTGGAAGGAGCAAGAAGCTGCATCACCAGCTTAATATATTAAGGCTAAGAAATCAAAAGTAAGTCAGCCAAGAAGTCCTTTAAAAAGGGATGAAGACAGCCCCCTAAAGCCATTTCAACTTGGACAAAACAATCTGCTTTTCTTGGTTATTCTTTGCTCTCTTTCAACGTATGAAAAATAACCCTAACAACCTTACAAGGATTCCTAAAGAATCTCTAAACCTTTAGTTTAAAGGTAAGTAAAGCTACTTATACACTTAGTATGGTTTTGTTTATAAAAACAAGAGAAATATGCTAATTATACATATGCTAGAAATTTTTGACAGCATGTATCCTGAGAATTGTTGTACACTTTTCTTGTTAATTAAGATGCTTTTCTCTTCTTTATTAGCTGTATTATAAAGTATGACTTATGTTTTTAACAAAGGTTGGTTTGATAGCAATGTAACCAGGATACTTTGCCATTTTTTATAGTCTGCAAAGATGACCTATTGTAGGATATCTTAATTGTACTCTTATAGGATACTTGTGGGCTGATAATTGGAAATTGTTGTTTCATGACCTTCACCTAATTTGGGACTATTTATGGACTATTGTAAGACTGTCTTTATAAGTGAAAATATTAGATACATTTGGATAAAGTTGAAATAGGTTTGGGATTGTTGACGTCAAAATGTAGCGAGAATACGAATGTAATGCTGCCTATTTGTGTGTTACACATGATTGTTATGTATTGTACCTTGTAAACTGTTGTAAGACTATTAAGGGTCTAAAACATAATTTAAATGACATGTACATAAAAGTGCTTGTTAGAAAATACAATTATAAGTGAAAAGGTTGAAGGAATGCCTTTGGGTCACTAATTATAAACATGCTTCCCGGGTGTTAGCTTTTATGATATTGGGCTGCCAAGAAGTATTTCTTTGCTACTAAAACTAGTCTTATGGCCTAATATTTTGAAGATAAATATTTGGGGGGAAAAGTGGTCACACAGAGGTAATAACGAGGTCATCCAACGAGGTATGTAAGGCAACTGGATTTCATATTACTTGGCATGAAATCTAGATTCTCCCTTGGCACATAAAGGCACTTACCAACTCCAACATAACTATTAACTGTGTCTCCACTCTTTCGTATGTTCATATGCTCCTATACATGGTAACCTTCAAATCTGCATGCATATGTGGATACCAAGCAACAGGGGTTCTTGTTGCTAAATAATGTTCACGAGTTGTTTCATCTCATGCACATTTCATTACTTGTGTAATGTTTTCATTTTCGTATTGTCTTGTACGATTATTTACATGACAAATGTAACATCTACAATTCTACATCTCTAATATTATGACCACCAAAAGAATCATCTCAAAGGTAATGGAAAAGTAATGTATATTGCTTATTGAAGGGTGGTAACCCGAGGGGTAGAAGAATCACCTAGCCAGGGTTGATTCTATCATGGGGGTAGCCCAAGGGGTGAAAGGAAAAGCCCAGCCAAAGCCAATCCCGATATACATTTACCACTGATCAGCTGGTCATAATCCCACAGTGTAACTAATAATGGTCTCTTATCCTAAACTAGTGCATAGTTTCATTTAATTTGTTACTTCATATACAGTATTTCCTTCTTTACATATTCAGTACATTACCTTGTACTATTACCTTGTACTAACTTCCCTTATAGGGGACCTGCATTTTATGTTGCAGGTACAGGTGCTAGTAGAACCTCCCCAGTAGGAGTACGGGATATCCAGCTACTATTATCAAGCTCCAGGTTGCTTCAGAGCTTTGTGTGTCTTGTGTGTCTAGATCTTATATTTTTGTATTGTATAGTTAGTCGAGGTGGGGCCTGTCCCATCCCTTATCAGATACTTTTTCGTATTTGAGGCTTTGTAGACTATGTAAATTAAAGTATGTTCATGTCTCGTACTTTAGACAAGGCCCCAATGGCCTAGTCAAATGCATTTCCTTTTGGCTTGTTATTACTATTTACTTTCTTAAAAGTATGTTTTCTGCTGAAATCCCTTATGATATGTATAAAAAGCGCATGGATACAGGTTAGTTCTCTCGAGCCTTATTGGCAATGGGTGTCAGTCTGCCTTAACAGGACTTTGGGGTGTGACAAAAGTGGTATCAAAGCGGGTCATTCTAGGAAGTCTACAAAGCCATGTCTATATAGAGTCTTGTTAATCAATGTGTTGTGCACCACATTTATAAGTAGCAGGCTATGTAGCATATAGTATTTGTCACTTTCTTTTCATTCTTTAGATCGTGCCATAGAGCCAAATGTAATAGTTGGATTGTGTCTGACCTCTAAATTATTTTGTACAGCAAGCATGCCACAAACCAGGAAAAACATAAGTAAAGGAAAGGAGGTAAAAGTGGTAGTTGGTATACCCAGTCAGTTGAGACAATGAAATGAACATCAAGATGAGTCTCTGTCACAAATATCTCCAACTCTCCCAGCTCTTGATGAACCAGGAAGAAGTGAAATTCCCCTAGAACCACCTAGTGATGTTACCATGCAGGATCTAAGAAATGCAGTTCAACTATTAACTCATATAGTTGCTGGCCAAGGTCAAAGACAGGAAGGCTCAATTATAGGTGCAGGTGGTGCGAATAGGGCAGCTAACGCGACTTCCTTAATTTGGACCCTCCATCCTTCACTAGGTCAGATCCTAATGAATATCCATAAGACTTTATGATCAAATTCAATGCACATTAGATGTTATGCATGTTAATCGTATAGAAGATGTTGAGCTAGCAATATACAGATTGAAGGGTGTCTATATTGTGGTATGGATGGTGGAAGCAATCCAAAGATATAGATGCTCCCCCAACTACTTGTGAAGAGTTCGAGGAGGCATTTCTTAACCATTACATGCAATTAGAGATCCGAGAGGCCCATCCAGATTAGTTCTTGAATCTCCACCAAGGGAATATAAGTGTGAGGGAATAAAGCCTTCAATTTAATTCCCTAGCCAGGTATGCTCCTAATATATTTGCTACTATGGCAGATAGAGTTTATCGATATGTGGATAGATTGGATATGTATCTAATTAGAGATTGTACCATTACATCCTTGAA
This sequence comes from Solanum ossicruentum, assembly GCA_025774065.1. Lineage (NCBI taxonomy): Eukaryota > Viridiplantae > Streptophyta > Magnoliopsida > Solanales > Solanaceae > Solanum > Solanum ossicruentum. Next base: position 13,891 of record JAOTQR010111373.1, on the reverse strand, counting down.
TAAAGATATCGATATAGCGATGATGCAAGCTTTTTCACAGAAATTAGAGGATTAGAGGCAAAGAAAAAGGACACAAGAGTTGGAAAGGGGGCAGGCCAAAAGAGCTAGATCTACAGGGAAGTTTACACTATCCCAAGGTGATCTTAGGCCTCGTTTTATAGTAGACCTCCTAGGACATCATTCTCCTACTTTGCAGCTAGTGCTCCAACACAACTTCAAGGGTCTAGAAGCAATCAGTTTGGTAAATGACATGAGGGACAGGGTGCACGGACAACAGGATATTCAACAGGCCAATAAATGACTCCTAGTTATCCTTGTAAATAGTGTGGAAGAAGTCATTCAGGCATATGTCATGTTGGGATCGATGCTTGTTATTGGTGTGGTGCGCCAGGGCATATGATTAGAGATTGCCTGAGGAGGCGTATGGGTGATATAGTATAATCTAATAGGTCAGTTGTTGCATCATCATCGTTAGTTCTTCCAGCAGGTAGGGGTTAACAAGCACCTACAGGTTGTGGAAGAGGTGTTAGAGGGGCAGCTAGCTCTAGCGAAGTCCAGAATCACACTTATGCTCTAGGGAGTTGGTAAAATTTGGAAGCTTCACCCGATGTGGTCATAGGTATATTGTACATATTTTCACATAATGTATATGGATTAATTGACCCTAGTTCTACACTATCATACATCACCCCTCTAGTTGTTGGGAAGCTTAAGAGAATACCCAAATTATTGAACAAACTATTTGAAGTGTCTACACCAACCGTTGAATCTATTATGGCTAGAAAGGTTTATTGAGACAGTATAGTAACTGTTTGTGAATGTGACACATTGGGTGATTTTATTGAGCTATAAATGGTGGAATTCGATATTACAATAGGTATGGATTGGTTAGCTTCCTATGCCACCGTGGATTGCCGAACTAACAGAGTGTACTTCCACTTTCCTAATGAGACAGTTCTTGAATGGGAAGGCAATGTTAGGGCGCCAAAGGATAAGTTTATCTCTTATTTTAAGGCCAGAAAGATGATATCGAAGGCGTATAATATTCATTTAGTTAGAGTAAGGGATATGGAGGTAGAATGGCCAACTATTCAATCAGTTCCAGTAGTGCATGAATTTGTTAATGTGTTCCCAGAAGAACTTCCAGGCTTACGTCCAGAATGAGAAGTAGATTTTGGTATTGACTTACTTCAAGGAACTTAACTTGTTTACATCCCTCCATATAGAATGGCCCCAATAGAATTGCATGAATTAAAACAGTAGTTAAAAGAATTATTGGAGAAGGGTTTTATAAGACCTAGTGTGTCCCCTTGGGGTGCAACAGTGTTATTTGTATGTAAAAAGCGTGGCACCTTGAGAATGTGTATTGATTTTCGACAATTGAATAGGGTGACAATTGAGAACAAATGCCCCCTCCATAGGATTAATGATTTATTTGATCAGTTGCAGGATGCGAAATGCTTTTCAAAAATTGATTTGAGATCACGTTATCACCAAGTGATGGTTAAGGAGAAAGATATACCAAAGGTAGCTTTCAGAACACGCTATGGCTATTTAGAATTTCTTGTTGTCTCATTTGGCCTAACGAATGCACCAACAGATTTCATGGATCTGATGAAAAAGGTATTTAAGTCATTCCTGGATATGTTCGTGATAGTATTTATAAATGACATTTTGGTACATTCAAGACCCGAAGAGGACCATTCAAATCATTTATGACAAGTGTTACAAGTTCTTCGTAATCGATAGTTCTATGCCAAGTTTTCTAAATGTGACTTTTCGCTAAAATCAGTGGTATTCTTGGGTCATGAAAAGTTGGTTTTTTCATCGTAGGGATGAATTGATAGACATTTTCCTTGAGGAATACAATCTAGGATGAATGTTTTTTAAATTCGCTATGCGCTATGTCACGACACATGTCTAGGGCCTAGACGTGACACAACGAACGGGAACATTAAAGGTACCCAAGCAAGCCTCATAGCATATCAATCACACATCCTTGGTCGTGGAAGCAAAGTAAGCAACGACAAGAGATAACAAAAATGAAAGCGAGAATTAGGGAAGTCTTGATATTTAGAAAAGCATAATAAAGTCAAGCTCATTGCATAAGTACATCAATTATATCCAACATGCACCTCTAAACTTGGATTGGAGCAGGGGCCAAGACACTCTTCGAGCTCACCCTAATAGTGTCAAATGTTCAACATAAAGAATTCTTATAATAGCAATAAAAGTAGATCGTGTCCCCAAATTTGCAGACACACCAAGCTTATCTTCGATTAATCTCACTAGCTACATGGTGGATGATCAAGAGGGGCTTCTGTCCCTACATGGTGATATCATGTAGGCATAAGGTATGCATTAGTATGTCTGAATGTACTAAGTATGTAGGATGTAATGCAATAGGACATAAACCAATATAGTCAAAATGCATAGTAATAAGCAATAGATAGGGATAATCTCAATATGACATGCATGATCAATGCTTGAAGTAAAACATGTTTGTAAATCATTCAACTTGCATAGAACATAATAATATGTGGCAAGAGACCTCAACCGACAAAAAGTAAGATCAAGCAAGCTACAACTTGGAATCCCGATAATTATCCCTATTGGTAAAGAGGTGGTCTACTTGCTAAGGTAAACCATACTGTACCTTAGGGGAGACCATCCCATTTTGGAGAAATAACCTCCCTTAAAGGAACACGTCCCATTTATGGGTGGATTTCATAATAAAGTGCACTAAATGGATCCACTAGTATAGCAAAGGTATAACATAATCCGATGATATAGCATATAGTTTTAGGAAAGGAGTATGGACCCTTTAAGATAGTCCATGCCAAAATCCAATCCATCGGTACTAAATCTAATCCCATGGAATACTTGAAATAATCATAGCTTTATAACTTGTAATAACCATGGAATCATGTTATGATTAGCTCTTAAACATACTGGATCTCTAATGGTGAGCCTAACTTGAAACATGAGAATAGAACATAATCATACATGAACCCTTATTTTAACATGAATGGCTCACATGAGGTAAAATCTTGAAAATAAGCTTAACTTCATACTTGCAGAGTCATAGATAATTTCATGAATTGATAAAATACTTGATAGCCCATATTCATCATGAAGTCACTTGACTTGTAAAACATATAAATAACTTGAGAATTCTTGACATTACATTTCATTGAACACTTGGTGGGCACATATGAATACATGTTTAAATCATGCAAAATGAAAGAGTATAGATCATGAAATAGTGAAATCAATGCATCTTAAAGTCATATAAATCAACCCACCAAAATCATGGTAAAATCCAATCATGAGTAACTTGTAAATAATATCAGACCTTTATAATAGTTCATAGATCTCATAGCTTGGATCATTTATAGTCTCAATACACAAAGATCAATTCATAGTATGAGCTTAAAATAGATATTCATGCATAATCAATAATATTTGACAAAGCCCCAACATATTTCATGTTCATATTTCATAATAATAGATACTATAAGTAATACAACTTGTAAATGTGTAATATCATAAAAAAATGAAGGTTGGACTCCATGGATGAAAGGAACCAATGGATGAAATCTACACATATCAAACTTGAGTTTTCTTGATGTAAAACTTGAAGCAGACTTAAATTTTGAATGGAGTTCCTGAGATCCGAAATTAAGCTTGAGACACCTGAATTTTGATGGGAATTTTGATAACATGGTTGAGAGGCTTTAGAGAGGGTTTTTGAGTAATATGAAATTGAAAAATGGCTAAGTAAAGGATGTTTCACTTGAAAATGGGCCCTTAGGACAAAACAAAAAATAAAGGAAGTGCTAACAGTACTCCACGATAGGTCCACGTCGCGGAGCCATCGCTAACCCTCTTTGTTTTTGAAAATTTTTTGAAAATCATTTTTTTCTATGGTTGTTCTAAAATTCGAGTTTTACCCATTTCCAACTCAAATTTACCCCTAATCAAGAATATGAAGTCAGATTTTTGATATTATGCACGGATTTTGAGATATATGAAAATTACGATTATGGACATTTTCGATGCACATTTTGGGGCATTTCAATATCTCCCCCTTGGGAACATTCATCCCCAAATGTCAAAGAAAAATGTATAAGATAAGTATCATGAAGATTTTAGCTCTACATGAATGCAACAACTACACTTAAACATCATTTTCAAAAATCTCATTGTGAATGCCAAAATCACTATAAACTTGTTACCATAAACATGAATATATTAAAGATGATATGAGGGATGAAACTTAGGAGACCTAAAATAGTACCTTCAGCTTAAGCAGAATGGAAGAGATATGGATATCGCTTTCTCATGCCCGCCTCGGCTTCCCATGTGGCACTTTCAACTTGTTGATTCCTCCAAAGGACCTTGACGAAAGCTATATCTTTATTTATTAACCTCTTCACTTGTTTATCAAACATCTCCACTAGGACCTCCTCATTGGTCAAATATCATATACAATACCCACAAAGTCTAAGGGCACTATAGCGCTTGGGTCGTCCATACACTTCCTCAACATAGACACATGGAAGACCAAATGAACCATATTCATTTCCATAGGCAAGTCCAACACAGAGGCAACCTTACTAATCTTTCTCAACACCCTATAAGGAACCATAAACCTTGGGCTCAATTTACCCTTCTTGCCAAATTGGACCACACCCTTCATCGGTGAGATCTTTAATTAAACCCAGTCATCAACCTGAAAATCAAGATCTCTCCTACTAACATCAGAATATGACTTTTGTCCACTTTGAGCCTTCTTCAACCTTTCCCTTATAAACCTCACTTCCTCCAAAGTTTCCATAACCAAATATGGACCTAACAAAGCCATCTCCCCCACTTCAAACCACCCAACCAGGGATCTACATCGCCTACTATAAAGAGCTTCAAAGGGAGCCATACCAATGATAGAGTGGTAGCTATTGTTGTAAATAAACTCAATAAGAGGAAGGTGTTCATCCCAACTACCCTTGAACTCCAAAACACATGCCCTAAACATATTCTTAAGAGTTTGAATAGTACTCTCGCCTTAGCCATCCGTTTGAGGATGAAAGGTTGTGCTAAGCTTAATGTTGGTACCAAGACCCCTTGGGAAGGACCTCCAAAAGTGTGAAGCGAATTGAGCACCATGACCCGAAATGATAGACAAGGACACCGCGTGCAATCTAACCAACTCATGAAGATACAATTTAGCATAATCTTCGTCACCATAAGTTGTCTTAACCGTAGGAAGTGAGCTGACGTTTTCATTCTATCAACCACAACCCAAATAGAATCAAAGTCTTTTCTAGTCTTGGGGAACAAAACCACAAAATCTATTTTAACCTTTTCCCATATCAAACTGGGAATCTCCATGTCTTGGGCTAGGCCACCTAGCCTTTGATGTTTGGCATTCACTTGTTGGAAATGTGACATCCAAATATGAACTTGGAAATATCTCTCTTCATACCACCCCACCAATAAACCTCTCTCAAGACTCTATACATCTTTGTAGAATCGGGATGAATAGAATAGGACGAATTATGAGCCTCATCTAAAATCAAGTTCCTCAAGTCATAAACATTAGGCACACATAATCTACCTTGGTGCCTAAGGGCACCATCTCTCCCTAGGGAGAAAACCTCCACTTTACCATCCTTCACCAAAGACTTCAACTCTAGAAAGGTGGGGCCATGATCTTATTTTCCTTTACCTCCTTAATCAAGGGCTATTTAGAACCATCGATAACCACTACACTACCATTTTCCACTTCATTCAACCTAACCGACAACCTAGCCAACCGATCAACATCTGTAGCCACTCCCTTGCCACTATTATCAATATAAGCTAAACTCCCCATGGACACTCTACTTAGATCATTGACCACAACATTAGCCTTGCCCAGATGCTAATGCATACTCATGTCATAATCCTTAAGGAGCTCTAACCACCTTCTTTGTCTCAAGTTAAAATCTTTTTGGGTGAACACATATTGGAGACTCTAATGATTGGTAAACACATCAACATTGACCCCATACAAATAATGACACCAAATTTTCAAATCAAATACCACGGCCGCAAATTCAAGATCATAGGTGGGATAATTCTTCTCAGTCACCATAAGTTTTCTAGAGGCATATGCTATCACCTTACCATTTTGCATCAATACACACCCTAAACCAATTCTAGAAGCATCACAATAAACTACAAACCTTTCTAACCCTTCCTGTAAGGTAAAAATAGGAGAGGAGATAAGCATATCTTTCATGGTTTTGAAACTCTATTCACACTCATTGGTCTAAACAAATTTTGTCTTCTTTTGGGCAACATAGTCATAGGGGAAGAAATAGAAGAGAAACCACTTACAAACCATTGATAATAACCCGCTAAACCCAAGAAACTTCTAATGTCTGATGGAGTGAAAAGTCTACGCCAATTCCTTATCACCTCTTTATTCGTAGTATCTATCTTAATACCATCACCCGACACCACATGTCCCAAAAATTGAACTTCTTTCAACCAAAAGTCAACATTTTTCATATTTAGCATGCAACATCTACTCCCTCAAGGTTTGCAACACCACCCTCAAGTGACTCATATGCTCTGCCTTAGCATGAGAATAGGTGAAGCTATCATCAATAAAAACCACGATAAATAAGTCAAGGTATTGTGTAAAGACCCCATTCATAAGATCCACAAATAAAGTCGGTGCATTAGTCAACCCAAAAGACACAAGTACAAATTCAAAGTGCCCATATGTAGTCTGAAAAGCCATCTTGGGAATATCACACTCCCTCACTTAGCGGTAATCGGAATGAATATCAATCTTAGAAAAGTACTATCCCCTAGAAGTTGAATAAAAAGGTCATTAATCCTTAATAGAGGGTACTTGTTCCTTATAGTGACTCTATTAAATTGTTGGTAATCAATGCTCATTCTAAGGGAACCATCTTTCTTCTTCACAAACAACACAGGTGCACCCTAACATGATTTACTAGGACTTATGAAATCCATTTCCAACAAATCCCTCAATTGTTCCTTCAACTCCTTCCACTTCATCGTGGCCATATGGTAAGGGGGAATGGAAATGGGTGGAGTGTCGGGAAGAAGGTCTATACCAAAGTTTATTTACCTTTTGGGAGGAACACTAAGAAGTTCATCGAGAAAGATATCAAGAAACTTATTAACTACTAGAACAGACTCAATAGGAAGGACTTTAGACTCGATATCAGTAACCCCCAGAAGATGATAATGGCAACCCTTAGAAATCAACTTTTGATCGTTAAGATTTGAAATGAATCTACCCTTGACCACCACATCATGACTTTCCCACTCAAGAATGGGCTCATTAGGAAATTGGAATTTAACTATAAGGGTTCTACAATCAATAGAAGCATAATATACATGCAACCAATCTATCCCAAGAATGACATCAAAATCCACCTTATCTGATTCAACAAAATCACAAGTCAAGACTTTATGCAATATGAACAAGGATAATTTCTATAGACACTTTTACCAACAATGGACTCACCAATCGGGGTAGAAACTTCATAAGGCTTACACAATAATTCGGGCCTAATAAGAAGCTTTTTCGCAACAAAAGGAGTAATAAAAGAAAGAGTGGCATTAGGGTCTATCAAACCATACACATCAAAATCAGAAAACTTTAACATATCGGTAAAACATTGGGTATCTCATCAACTCCTTGTCTCTCTTAAAGAGCATAGAATATATTTTGCCTTGGAGCACCTCCTTGATGACCTCCCCTTCCTCTTTGGCCACATTAGCACCTTAGCCTTGAGGACAGCCATCTCTGCCTTTGGGTTGAGCATGAGGACAATCAATAACTTTGTGGTAAGCTTCACCACAACCAAAGCAAGCATTTGAATTTCTCAAACATGGACCACTATGATTCTTTTCACACCTTGCGCATCTAGGCTTTATCACCCCTTCATTACCACCTTAGAATCTTTGGTTAGGAACACTATCATTGGGAAACCTCTTGTTTGAAGCATTTGATGACCCTTGGCATTGGAACTTATGGCCTTCATGAAATCGGCCACCTTTAGAGCGTTGGAACCCACCTTCAAATCGATCCCTCTTGGACTCACCAACACCTCTCTTACAAAGATTTTCCCCTTCTAGTTGCTCAGAATATGTCATGAGCTAAGAAAATCCATATTTCTTACCAGCATGGCCGTATGATACTCCTCATTAACCAAGTCAAATACACCTGACACAAATTTGTTCATCCTTGACCTCGGCTTGGCAAGAAATTATGGAGCATACTTGGAAAGTTTGTTGATCTTGAGGGCATACTCCCTCACACTTATAAATCCTCGCATAAGATTCATAAAATCCATCATCATAGCTTCCCTTATCTCAATAGGAAAGAACCAGTTGAGAAATGTAGCTTTGAACTCTACCCAAGGGACAGCATCATCATTCCGCTTCTCCATCTTCCATTTAGTGAAAAATATTTTATCCACCACTATGAGTTGGTAGGCCGCTAACTCTGCTTTTTCCTACAAATTAACCCCCACTATGGATAACACCTTATACACCTCGTTAATGAATTATTGGGGATCCTCATCCACCTTGGACCCATGGAACTCTGGTGGATTCATCCTAGTAAAATCCCTCACCCCTGAGGCCGTAGTAGGAGCATGAGGAGCTTGGGCCCTTTGGTTGATTTGGTTTGTCATAGCATAAGCCAACATTGCAATAGCATCATGGAATTCATCTTGGCCTACCCCTCCTTCTTGAGGAGCTTGAGGAGCGGGAGGAATCAGTTACTCCTCGGGTGTACAGGCACTTTTTCCTCTTGGAATTGGCATGATCTAGAATAGCGAAGAACATTTGTTAGGGGAAATGCCTTACCTTAACTTTTATAGCACGACATAGACCATGAAGATTGGAAACATTTCCTAAACCACCTCATAGCCTCTTACTCATAGTTATAGTGCACTTCACCACTATTAACAAGACTCTAATCGACACGGTGTGTTGGATTCCGAGAACGATTACAACCTAGTGCTCTGATAACTAGTTTGTCCTAACCCAAGCCTAAGAACCTGAAGGGACCCAAGCAAGCCTCTTAGCAAATCATTCACACATCCTTGATCGCAGAAGCAAAATAAACAACAACAGGAGATAAATAAAATAGGAAGCAGGACTAAGGGCAGTCTTAATATTTATAAAAGTATAATAGAGTCAAACACATAGAATCAGTACATCAATTATATCCAACATACACTTCTAAACTTGGAATGCAGGGGGGACAAGAGACTCTCTGGGCCTCACCCCCATAATGTCAAATATTCCACATAAAGAAGTCTTATAATAGCAAGAAAAGTAGATAGTGTCCCGAAACTTGAGGACTCACTAAGCTTATCTTTGAATAATCTCACTAGCTACGTGGTGGATGATCAAGAGGGGCTCCGGTCCCTACATGGTGATATTATGTAGGCATAAAGTGTGCGTTAGTACATTTGAATGTTCTATGTATATAGAATACAATGCAATAAGACATGAGCCAATATAGTCAAAATGCATAGTACTAAGCAATAGATAGGTAGAATCTCTATACGACATGCATGATCAATGGTTGAAGTAAAACATGCTTGTAAATTATTCAACTTGCATAGAACATAATACATATGTGGGAAGAGACCTCAACTGACAAAGAGTAATACCAAGTGAGCTACAACTTAGAATTCCGATGATTACTCCTCATCGGTAAAGAGGTGGTCTACTTGCCAAGGTAAATTGTACCTTACCTTATGGGAGCCCATCCTATTTCGGTGAAGTAACCCCCTCTTATGGGAACCCATCCCATTTCGAGGTGTATTTTATGATAAAGTGTACTAAATAGATCCACTAGTATAGCAAAGGTATAACATAATCATATGGTGGCACATAGTTTGAGGAAAAGAGTATAGACCCTTTCAAGGTAGTCCACACTGACATGCAATACATTGATGCTAAATCTAATTCCACGGAATACTTGAAATAATCATAGCTTTGTAACTAGTAGTAAACATGGAATCATGTCATGAGTAGATTTTAAACATACTTGATCTCCAATGGTGAGTCTAACTTGAAATATGAGAATAAATCATAACCATACATGAATCCTTACTTTAACATGAATGGATCACAAGAGGTAAAATTTTGAAAATAGGGCTTAACTTTATACTTGCATAATAATATATAATTTCATGAATTCATAACATAATTGATAGTCCATATCATCATGAAGTCACTTGACTTGTAAAACATATAAATAACATGAGAATTCTTGACTTGACATTTCATCATAGACTTGGTGGGTACATATGAGTACATGTTTAAATCATGCAAAATGCAAGAGTATATATCATAAAATAGTGAAATCAATGCATCTTAAAGTCATGAAAATCATCCCATAAACATCATGGTAAAACCCTATCATGGATAACTTGTAAATCATATCATAACTTCACGAACGTTCATAGATCTCATAGCTTGAATCATGTATAGTCTCAATAGGCAAAGATCAATTCAAAGTATAAACTTACAATAGATATTCATGGATAGTCAACAATAACTAAAAAAATCCCAATGTCTTTTATACTCATATTTCGTAATAATAGATATTATAAGTAATGCAACTTGAAAACATGCAATTTTCACAAAAAAGGAAGGTTGGACTCCATGGGTGAAAGGACCGAATGGATGAAACTCACATACCTCAAACTTTAGTTTTCTTGATGTAAACTTGAAGGAGACTTAAATCTTGAATGGAGATCTTCAGATCCGGAATTTAGCGTGAGACACTTGAATTTGGATGGAAATTTTGATAAAATTGTTGAGAGGTTTTAGAGAGAGTTTTCGAGTGACATGGAGTTGAAAAATGACTAAGTATGGGATATTTCACGTGTAAATGGGCATTTGGCTAGGACCCCAATGCCCTTAGGCTAAATTAAGAAAGTGTTAACAGTACTCTGCGATAGATCCGTGTCGCGGAGCCATTGCGATCCCTCTCTATTTCCGAAAATTTTGAGAAAATTATTTTTTGCTATGGGTCTTTTGAAATTTGGGTTATACATATTGCCCACTCATATTTAATCGCTGATCAACAATATAAATTTGAATATTTGATATGATACAAAGATTTTGAGATGTATGGAAGTTAGGATTATAGGCATTTTTGACGCATATTTTGGGGCGTTTCACGCTAACTATATGTATACATGCATATTTTGGGGCGTTTCACGCTAATTAGATGTATACTCGTAGGATCAATTGATGGACGGTAGAATTGCATTCATGATGAGACTAGCCTAACCAAAAGTCAACGATCTACCTTTCTTATGGCAAATCTTTACAACAACTATATCTCTAACTTCTTCTGATATTTCCAGGGGAATAATTTGTATTGTTTATAATCACAACAACAATAATGTCACCAATATAAGAGTATCAATGGGTCCTAGCTCCTATGATTCACATATATATAAATTCTCGAGCCCTGCTAATATATACTACATTTAAATGGGTCTTAGGATGAATCATTCTTTTAATCTATTCTTTCAATCCAAATGGCAAAGAAAAAAAGGAAATATTTTTGTCCAAAAATACAAGGATCAATGCAGTTTTGTTTCATATGTAAGAGCCCTTTCTATAGTTTTTTCTATTACATTACAAAATAATGAATTGAGCCTGTATAAGAATTTTTGATGTTGCTAGTGAAATAGACCTTCTGGCTATATTTTTCATTACTCCTCCCATTCGAAAAGTATTTATCTTGGTTTAAAAATAGCAGAATACCTACAAGAAAGACTAATCCTATCCATAAGGGTAAATTAGATAATACAAAATTTTTATTACTTGACCAGCCTCCAGGAGAAGCAAATACAATGGGTACGCTAATCAATAAGATCAAAGAAGTAGCGATTAACACAAAAAGACCCAGCTGGAAAGCAAGGGTCATACTTTTAATCCTCCATGCTATCAACAAATGAACTATATACCATTCAATCCCTCTATCGGGCAAAAAAATATTTATTGTGATAAAATATGTCATCAACGGATAATACTTTATCAAGAATCCATTGATTATATATATATAGCTTATTACTACTTTTAGTTTGGCTTTTAATTAGTAAATGGAGTGAGATGAAAGGAAATTAAATTTTCTTTTTTATTTCACAAATGGACATGGTAGGTCATATATCTATGTAAGGATAGATAGAGCAACCGGTGGATTCGTATCTGAGATCTTTCTATACAAAGTGGGGGTATTCTTGGCAGGAAGCATGAATAAGTTGTCTCATCTTTCATGATCCTTTCTGTAAGAATAATTACTGTGTGCTATCTAAACTTTGACCCTTATTTCTTTCTTCATATTTTAAAGGGGAGCAAAGCCCTTTTTCACTCCCTCTACTGATAGTAAAAAAGCACTCAGGTCATCATTTCAGTGACTCATAGGACGTCCCTCAGCTCACTCTTTTTCATTCTTGCTAATGGTCGCCACTTCTTCCAAGAATGAAAAGATTATCACTGCCCAATAGGTGTCTACATCTTCCTTGAATATCATGTCACGGCCCGAGAAGGTAATCTTAGCATGGCAGACACCCAAAGAACCATTATTGATTCCCCAAGAGAACCACATAGCGTCATCATCACATCATACTCAACTATGGAAGAATACTCAAGAAAAGACATCAACTAGGTAAATAAAACTAATACAAAATTATGGTTTCCAATGATCAAGTTTGGAAATAGAAAAACAATCAACAATCCTCTATTCAATGTCTATGAAGTCTCTATCTAACAATCTAAATAGTACTATGACAAGCCATGGCCAACCTAATCAAAACAAAATAAGAATACGAAATGAAAGAAAAATGGTTGTTGGTGCTAATATGTTTTGATTAATGATAAATTGCAGGAATGTATCAAAAAGGAAACAATCCAGCCAAGAGACATCATGGGAGGAATCCACAAAGCAAAATCTAGCTGAATATATAAAAGGCATGGTACTAAAAAAGAGCAGGAAAGGAAAATAAATAAGTCAAGTGAACGCTCAATGATGGAAGAAGATCTAGTAAGAAGATCCAGTAAGAAGCAGGAAAGGAAAACAAATAAGATCCAATATGGAATAACTATAGAAAATTGAGCAAATCTAGAGGATCAATCAAGGAGAATAAATCAACCGTGGATGCACAATCAAGGAAAGAAATAAAGCAACAAAAATCAAGAAGATCAATCACTTGAAGGACAGTTCAAATTATAAATTAGTCTGATGGAAATATGACTTGGCCTTCTTTAGAAGCCTTACCCTTATCCTTGGAAAAAGGAATCCTCATTGCCTGATTCTAAGGATCAATTCCCTTAGGATATCATCTGTTCATATAAATGGAGGCATCAAGATATCTCAAGAATTATACAAGCCTATAGCAATCAAGACCTTCTTAAAAGCTCTTTATCTTTAAAGTCATTTTAATCTTTTAGCTTTACTGTGAGAAAAAAAGAAGGGAGAAAAGAAGAAAAATTTGATAGAGAGGACTATGTCAAAATGAAAAAGAAACAAGAAAAATATTGAGAGTAGATTAAGATAAATTATTGTAACCATCACATTAGAAAAGGTTAGAAGAGATATTTCTTGCAACCCAAGAGGACTGGACCTAGGATCCACATTGAATCCTAAGCAGTATAAAAATTTCTGGTGTTGAATTTTCCTTTACACAGTTTTAATTTTTTTCATTCGTACTTAACTACTTATAGTGGACTATTCGATACTTTAGCTGACTAAGTGAGTGGAGGTTTAAGTTAGAGAAAAAGAAAGAAAATTAAATTCAGCTTGCCCCTCCCCCCTCCCCCCCACCTT
>JAOTQR010111335.1:0-25958 GCA_025774065.1 Solanum ossicruentum | reverse complement strand
ATAACAAATGAAATCGCAAGTTTAAACATAGGAAAAACTAACATGAAAAAGGCTTGTCCCTAAAGCAAGGGAAATCATCAACAATTTTCAAGCACAATGCAACTCTAGCCACGAAAAGGAGGAATAGTTTCGTCATCCATCCCTACATGGTTAGATCAATAGGCAAAGAAGTATCCATTAATAAGTAGAATATACAAGTACGTAGGTATTCCATAAATCGAGGAACATCATAATACAATATCAATATGCATAATCATTACAACAGAATAAGGAAAAGATATGAATGATCAAACATGTGTAAAACCATGAGTTGAAGAATCATAAAACCTATCATCACCTAGAATACATATGTGAGAATAAGAGCATAATATAAGACCACGAGAACTATTACATGGAATCTCGATTTTCCATCTACACTGAGCAAAAGAGGATCCTACTTTTCAAAAGTATACTCAACCCTTACCTTATAGGCTCTATTCTAGCGTAATGAGAATCGCATGAATACAATGCTATTTGGATCCATTAACTAGCCTTACAGGCACATAATCGTAAACCTATGAGGGCACTTAGTTATGAAATTTTAGGATTTATGTAAGGAGCTTCAGGGATAGTTCCCCTCAAATAAGCTCATTCGATGCTAAGTCAAATACCGCAAAATACATAATCATATGTGTACATAGTTTTAACATAATTCATGCTTTGTCAAAATCATGCTATTATATAGCATGTCAAATATGCATCATAACTTCATGAAATATCTTGTGTCATAGAATACTCCATCTACATAACTTTACATATGTTATCATCATTTTATAAATATTAGGGCCTTCAATTGTAACAACTTTTCTGTTGAATAGCCTAGAAGTTAAGGAGTTGTTGAATTTATGGTAGGCAGGTTGAACGAGCAAATTATAGCTCGTGCATTATCCCACTTGTGATAGAGAGGTATCATGGACCTAAGTCCAGAAAGGTGGGAAAATCATGGGTTTCTAGAATTCATTCCATGATTAACAGGATATGCAATAGAAGGAACTACGGTCCATGGACTGGATCATGAAAGGAACTCTTGAGGGGTAGAGTTTCACTAAGTTTGAAAGATAATCTACGAGGGGCTTCATTGTACACAAAAGGAACTATGGATTGTGGAAGGGTTTCATGGTTGTCAAATGTAATTCCTAGTAGCTCAACTTTTGAGACACACATTCCATGGAAGCCAACTCATAGATGGTGTTATAAGCCGAGGACAAGGTGTCTTGGGTAGCTCTGATAAAATTTAACAAAGGGATTTTTAGTCATTTTCAACTCATTTAACTCCTAAAATACATTGTTTTCTCTATCCTAGCTAACCTAACCAACTCAAGCCCTATAAATACAATTCCTAATACATTTTATTTCATTCACTGTAATAATTCTCTCAAAGGCTCCCAAAATTCTCTCTATAGAAAAGGACCTCATTGAAACTAGGGTTCCACACATTATTTAGGATTTCAAGGTATTTCTTTTCAAATTTCTATGGTTCTTCACTTGAGGTATATATGGCTTCATTCAAGGACTAGTTTCATCCATGAAGCCTAATCCAAAGCCTCTTTTTTCTCAAAGCTTCATGATTATTTCTTATAGGCTTTTATGACTTGAGTCCAAATGGTTGGATTATGAATCCTACATGATTATTAAACTTAACGAGTTATGAATTATGAAGAATTACATAATTTTTATGATTTTCAAAGTTGAAGTATATGATTGCAAGTATATGACGATTAGAGATTGTTGAATTGACATGGATTCCTTCACTAATGATTCAAATTGATTCCAATTGTATGGTTCCTCCATGCTTATTGTCTAATTTTATGATTTTAACTCAATTTCTCAAGAATCCACAATGGTCCTTATATTCTATGATAAAGCTATGATTTTTATGAATATGATCTTAAGTATGGAAAACTTGTTTTAATGATGACTATAATGATGATTTTATGATGATGAGGGATATAATGATGAGGGTGATTAAGGCCCTAATGTTTTATGACGATGATGATAAGATGGGGAGTATACATACACTATATGAAAAGACATGTAGATGGACTATTCCTATGATATGATATATTTTCGTGAAGTTATGATGACTATTTTATAAGCTATGAAAGTATGATTTTGATGAGGTATAAATTATGTTGAAAGATATGTATATGTATGATTTATGTATTCCTTGGGATATGACTTAGCACCGAAAGGGAATTGGTAGATTCCATTATCCCATGAGTACGTGCAACCATAGGAATGATTTTTATATTTATATGCCTTAAAAGTGTGCTAATGGATCCACAGAGCTTTTAATATGACATTCACCATGATATGATAGAGATGAAGCGTGGGGTCAAATGATTGGTTCTCATCATGCTATGATAGAGCCTATAGGGTGAGGATGGAGTCTACCTTGGCAAAGTGGACTCCTTTTTTACTTGGTGTAGAGGAAACACTAGGATTCTATTTAATAGCCTCGCATGGTCTTAATGCCAATTATGGTCTTATTGTCATAAATGTTTGCTAGGCTATGAAAGGTTTTGATGTTGCTCCTATTCGTGGTATTTATATATATATTGTTCATACAAATTGTGTCCTTATTCTATTATTATGATTATGAATATTGATATTATGTTATGAAGTTTCTTGATGCTTGACATACCTACATATTTATTACGTTCCACGTACTAACGCATACTTCTTTTCCTACATGAGATAGTCATGTCAGGATGGATGACATGATTACACTTCCATCTTGTGGCTAGCTTTGGAGTAGAGTATTTAAAGCCTTGGTGGTGAGTTTGCATGCTTTAGGAACAAGCCCCTTCTATATGATTATGTTTACCTTTATGTTGAGACTTTAAGACTTTTCTTTTGATATATATCTTGAAGGTGAGCTAGTGCAACAACTCTCACGCGCCTAAATAAAACCCTATAGTGTATTTCATGGATATGTCAAAATCTATGCATCATTTTGCAAATCTGACTTCATATTCAGTTTCGAGGGGCAAAATTATATAGGAAAGAGGTGGGGCTCAATTTTTAGATGACTCGTAGTGAAAAATAATTTTTTGGCTGATTTAGGGCTTAACCAGAAAATTATGTAACCACTCTGCATCGCTGACCTATCGCCCCTAGTGCAAAATAGCCTAAATCCATTCATGGGCCGAAACAGGACGCGAAAATATACTACTCTATAACAAGTCTGCATCGCAGACTTATCACACACTAGTTCAAAAAGTTACTTAATTTCAAATTTTCACTTAAGGGCAATGGGATAATAACCCAATGCCTACCTATACAGGAATACCTGACTCTTCAATCATTTTCAAGACCTAGAACAGTCAAAAACCCTCCAAAAAGTCCTCCTAATCGCCGGCAATTCCCTCGTCTAAATTCAAGATACCTCAAGAACTTGCTTTGGATTTTAAGAACCCAATTGAAGCCTCAATCAACCTCAAGTTTTTCTCCAAGAAAGTCTCACATTAAAGGTAGGTGGGCTTCATTCACAGGGATTCATCCACCCATGAAGCCAATCCATCTCCATTACAAATTTTCATGATTTTCAAAGTTGCATAATTTATGGGTAAAATTTTTTATGCATTATAAACATGATTTGAGTTGGATTCTTCAAGTGTTGATTGATTAAGCATGAATATCAACTGAAGGCTTATTTCATGAGTTGATTTATATATATTGAAGCTATGGATGATGTTAACTATGTAAACTATGAAAGATTGTGAGTTTTTAGGATGGAAATCATGACACCCAACTTGGGGTTTCTACTACAATGCTAATGGGTTGAATTGAATTATTTCAATTGAATTGAACTTACTCCTCTCTTATCTTATTATACTCTTGTATTACATGATTTTAAGCATATGTACATATTCCCATCATGTTTGACTAAATTTACTTGACAAGGATTCTTATGTTGATGAAAGACTATTCCATGTTTTGCAACACAAGTATGAGATGACAAATTATGGATTCATAAGCATGCATTGAACTCATGAAAAGTTTCAGTGATTTGTAAGTAAGATGTTGAGCCCTTATACTTTACTCCACCCTATTGTGAATGAAAATTATCTACATGAAGGGGTCATGAATGCAAGTGGTTTACCCTTCAACAAAAACTAATGCTCATTGGAAGGGGTCAAGCATATTACAAACTTTACCCTCATGTTTAATGCAAAGCCCACAAGAAAGGGTAAAGTTTATGAAATGTTATACCCTCTAGTATAAGGTATATGCTCGCTTGTAGGGTTCAAGAACATGAATGAGCTACTCCTACCATGTTATCATGATTTTACAAGTCATTCAAGTTATGACTAAATTTATGATTATGTCAAGTATTCTGTGGGACTAGACTTAGCACCGAAAGAGATTTAGGATGGGGCTCGACACAAGTTATCCTTATATAAACTCTTGGTCTCTTAACAATGTGCCACCATAGGTTCATAATATTTTTTCTAAATGGGCTTTTACTAGTGGATCTAAATAGGTCAAGTCACCCATCATGTGGGGTCAATTTTTGTTTACCTTAGCAAGTAGACCACTCCTTTTCTAATGCAAAGGTAAAAGTTGGGATTCCAAGTAGTAGTTCGCTTGGTCTTATATGTCGGCTAGGGTCTCCGCCCACATATGTATGTTATTTTATGCAAGTTTAACTATCTTTATGCAAGTTTTAGCTTAAACATTGATCCTACATGCCATCTTGGTCTTATATCCTTTGGTTGTGATTATGCATCTTGTTAAGTATGGATTAGGTCATTATTGGATTACATCTCGCATAATTAGTACATTCCAAGTACTAACATATACTTCTTTTGCCTACATGATCTAACCATGTATGGACCAGTGCTCCTATTCATCCTCTTCTTCCTCAACGTGGCTAGCTAGATCCTTTGAAGACTATGATTGGTAAATCCTCCACTCCAGGGACAATATCCACTTTACCTTCACACTTTTGTTAAGATATGTCTATTTTTGATGTTTATCTTTTGAGGGTGAGCTCGGGAGATGTCTTGGACCCCATTCCATTCGTACTAGAGGTGTTATTCTATATAGGTATTTATGTATTAAGCTTGAATCCTACTATGTTTATGTAATTATGAAAGACTTCCTTTAGTCCCTTTTTCCCTTCTATGCTTTTCATATATTGATGATGAGATGGAAGTCCCTATTCCCTAAAACATCCCCATAGCATGACTCATACTTACCTGCCCCTTAGACTTTAATTGTTATGTGATTCATGGAAATTCTCTTCCCTATAATATACCCAAAGCTTTAGTCCAAAGTGACACATCCCGTGGAATTATTTATTACTTGGTTATTGTTTAATTATGCTTCCGCAATTAAGGATGTGGAAATGATATGCTAAGAGTGTTTGGGTTTCCTTTAGGTTTCCCATTTGTCATGTCACTTCTAGGCCCTAGGCTTGTGTCATGACAAGCTTGATATCAAAGCACTAAGTTTGTTAATAGTCCTCGAAAATCAAATACACTGTGTTAATTAGATTCTTGTTCATAGTTGTGAAGCGCGCCACAACTATGAATAGGAGGCTATAAGGCCTTTTAGGAAATGGTTCACTTCTTCATGATATACGTTATACCTTAGATTTAAATTGATGATTCCTTTACCTAATGGGTGGTGTTTTTCTCTTTCAAATCATGCTGCCAAGGAAAAAGCCACAACGAATACCCATGCCCGAAGCGGGTTTGGCCCCTCTGTCCCCTCCAACTCCTCAAGCTCCCCAAGAAGAAGGGGTCACACATGCTGAACACCAAAATATCATTTCCATGTCAGCATAATCCATGACCAACCAATTAAACCAAGGAGCCCAAGCACCTCATGCACCCACCTCAGCTTCAAGAGTGAAGGATTTTACATAGATAAACCCTCTGGAATTTTATGGCTCCAAAACGAAAGAGGGCCCCCAAGAATTCATTGATGAGATATATAAAGAGCTTTCTATTATGGGGGTGAGTTTGGAGGATAAGGTGGAACTTGCAGCCTATCAACTCAAGGGCATTGCACAAATTTGGTTTACTCAATGCTAGCTAGAGAGGGAGAACAATGATCCCATTCCATGGGAGGAATTTAAGTCTGTTTTCATCAATTGATTCTTCCTATTTAATTGAGAGATGCGAAGATGATGGAGTTCATGAATCTCAAACAAGGCTCCATAAGTGTGAAGGAGTATTCCCATCAGTTCAACAAGCTCCCAAAATATGCTTCTCACTTGCTTACCAACTCTAAGGCAAGGATGAATAAGTTTGTGTCGGGATATCTGACTTGGTGAATGAGGAATGTCATACCGCTATTCTTGTAGTAATATGGACTTGACTCGGCCCATGACATATGTTGAGCAACTTGAAGGGAAGAAACTTAGGAAGAGAAAATAGGGAGTCCAAGAGGGCTCAATATGATAGTAGTTTTCAAGGTGCTAAGGGTGGCCATTTCAAACAAAGACACAAATTTCAGGGCCAAGGATCCTCCAATTCTTAAAACAAAAGATTTGCTAATGATAGGGTGCTTAACTCTAAGGCCCAAGGTGGCAATGGTGGGATGACTCTTTCGAGGTGCCCAAGATGTGGAAAAAATAATGGTCGCAAATGCTTGAGGGATTCAAATGCTTGCTATAGGGGTGAAACATAGGCCACAAGGTTGTAGGTTGTCCCTATGCTCAAATGAAGGGTAAAGATGGTCGTCCTAAAGAATAATGTGCACATGTTGATCAAACGGCACAAGGAGGCCAACAAGGGGTGCTCCATGTCACAATTGGTTTTATGCTCTTCAAGGGAGGTAAGTAGTGGATGAGGTATCCGATATTATTACTGGTATGTTAAACGTTTATGATTATGATGTGTATGCTTTATTGGATTCGGATGCCAATCTTTCTTTCATTACTCCTTTTGTTGCTAATAAGCTTCGTGTGTGTCCCAAATTATTATGTGAACCTTTTGAGTTGTGTACCCCGATTGGTAAGTCCATTATTGCTATAAGGGTCGATAGGGGTTGTTCAATCTCTATATTACATAAAGTATTGCCTTGTGATTTTGCTGAACTTGACATAGTGGATTTTGATATTATTCTTGGGATGGATTGGTTACATGCATATTATGCTTCCATTGATCATAAAACCCATAAGGTTAAGTTACAATTTCCTAATGAGCACGTCTTTGAGTGGTAAGGTCATAATTCAACAATTAAGGGTAGGTTTGTTTCTTTTCATAAGGCCCAAACATTAATTTGTAAGAGTTGCATTTTCTATCTTATAAGGTTTCGGGATAATCCGTCCTACCAAGTCAGTTTTGGTGGTCAATAATTTTCTTGATGTCTTTCCAAATGAGTTTCCTGGTGTTCCTTTAGAGAGGGGGATAGATTTTTGTACAGAACTCTAGAGAGGGAGATAGATTTTTGTACAGACCTCCTCCCTAATACACTCCCCATTTCCATTCCCCCTTACAGTATGGCCCCGATGGAGTTAAAAGAGTTGAAGGATCAATTAAAAGATTTATTGAAGAAGCGTTTTATAAGGCCTATTAAGTCACCTTGGGGTGTACTCATGTTGTTTGTAAGGAAGAATGATGTCTCACTTAGAATGTGCATCGATTATCGGCAACTTAATAATGTCACTATAAAGAACAAGTATCCCTTGCTAAGGATAAATGACCTATTTGAATAACAACAAGGGGATAGTCATTTTTCTAACATTGATCTTTAGTTCAGATACTACCAAATGAGGGTGAGAGAGTGTGATATTCCCAAGATAGGTTTTTGGACTAGATATGGGTATTTTGGATTTGTAGTGATGTCATTTGGCTTAACTAATGCACTTGTGATATTTATGGATCTCATGATAAGGCCTTTAAACCTACTTTGGCATGTTTGTGGTGGTATTCTTAGATGGCATATTGATTTACTCCCAAAGTGAAGTAGAACTTGTGAAGCATTTGAGGGTAGTGTTGCAAACTTTGAGGGATGAGAGGTTGTTTGCTAAATTTGATAAATGTGAATTTTGGCTAAAGGAAGTTGTATGAATAGGGTATGTTGTGTCGGGTGGTGGAATTATAGTGGACCCTAAGAAGACGTAATTGATAAGAAATTGGCCTAGGACCTTGACTCTAATGAATATTAGGAGTTTCTTATGCTTAATAGGGTATTTATGGGGGTTTGTGAATGGTTTTTCCTCAATTGCTTCTCCTTTGACCAAATTGACACAAACGAAGGCAATATTTGTTTGGACCGATGAATATGAATAGAGTTTTCCAACTTTGAAAGACAAGCTTACATCCACTCCTATTTTGGCTCTACCAGAAGGGTTTGTGGTTTATTGTGATACTTCAATGATTGGTTTAGGGTGTGTATTTATGCAAAGTTGCAAAGTCATATCATATGCTTCTTGGCAACTAAAGGTGCATGAGCTTAATTATCCAACCTATGATCTTTAATTGGTGACCGTGGTATTTTCTTTGACAATATGACATCATTATTTGTATGGGGTTCATGTAGACATATTCACTGACTACAAGCGTCTCCAAAATGTGTTCAGAGAAAGGGATCTTAATTTGAGGTAAAGAATATAGTTAGAACTCCTTAAGGATTATGTCAAGAATGTGCACTATCATGTCGCTGGCGATGCTCTAAGAAGAGTGTCCTTGGAAAGTATAACTCATATTGATAATGGCAGTAAGGAATTGGCTGCAGAAGATCACTGGTTAGCTAGGCTGGGAATTAGGTTGAATGAAGTTGAAAATGGAGGCGTATTGGTTAATGATGGTCCAAATCTTCTTTGATTGAAGAGGCTAACTCCAAACAAGACCTTGACCCGGCTTTGCTAGAATTGGACACTTCGGTGAAAGATGATAAAGTGGAGGTTCTCTACAGAGAGGAGATGGTTTCCTTAGATACTAAGGTAGGTTATGTATGCCTAATGTTGATGAGTTAAGGGATTTGTTTCTGAAAGAGGCACATAATGCGTCCTACTCTATTTATCCCGGTTCTATAAAGATGTATAAAGATTTGAGGGAGGTGTATTGGTGGGGTGGTATGAAAAGACATATTACAAAATTTGTAGCCGGTTGCTATAATTCCTAACAAGTCAAAGCCGAACATAAAAGGTTAGGTGGCCTAGTCTAAGACATAGAAATTCCTACTTGGAATTTGGAAGAGATGAACATGGATTTTGTGATTCATTTGCTAAAGACTAGAAAGCACTTTGATTCCATTTGGGTTATTGTCGATAGAATGACAAAATCAGCTCACTTCCTACCGGGTAAAACAACATATGGTGTCGAAGATTATTCCAAGCTATATATCTATGAGTTGGTTAGGTCGCTAGGGTACCACGAACTGTTATTTCGGATCGTGGTGCTCAGTTCACTTCTCACTTCTAGAGATCCTTTCAAAAGTGTCTTGGTACAAAAGTTAAGCTCAACACGGCTTTTCATCCTCAAATGGATGGTCAAGCCGAACAGACAATTCCAAATATTGAGGATATGCTTACCAGTTGTATTTTGGAACTCAAGGATAGTTGGGATGAACATCTTCCTCTCATTGAGATTGCTTACAATAATAGATATCACTCTAGCATTGGAATGGCTCCCTTTGAAACTCTATATGGTAGGCGATGTAGATCCCCAATTGGGTGGTTTGATGTGGGAATAATGTATTATTAGGATTGAATTTTATTGTGGAGGCTTTGGAAAATGTGGGGTTGATAAGGGGGAGATTGAAGATGGTTTGAAGTAGACAAAGTCCTATTCCGATGTGAGGAGGAGAGATGTTGAGTTTGATGTTGATGATTAGGTGTATTTGAAGGTCTCACCCATGAAGGGCGTGGTCTAATTTGGCAAGAAGGGAAAGTTGAGCCCAAGATTTGTAGGGCCTTATAGAATTTTGAGGAGAATTAGTAAGGTTGCTAATGAATTTGAGTTGCCTACGGAGATGAGTATGGTTCATCTGGTCTTCCATGTATCTATGTTGGGAAAGTATGTCGGTGACCCAAGTTCTATAGTGCCTGTGGAAATTGTGGGTGTTGTATAAGATAACTTGACCTATAATGAGGTCTTGGTGGAAATATTAGATAGATAATTGAAGAGGTTGAGACACAAAGATGTGTTATCCGTCAATGTCCTTTGGAGGAATCAACAAATAAAAAGTGCCACTTAGGAAGTCGAAGCATACATGAAGAACCGATATCCATACCTCTTCCACTCTATTCAATCCTAAGGTAACAAATTATATCCTATCTATGATGCCAAGTCTTGACTTTCAGCCCTTATGTCATTTGTGCGTGCATGCATGTTGATGGAAATAAGTTTTGGCGATTTTTGAGGTATATGTTTGAAACTATTGAGAATGATGTTTAAGTGCATTTGATTGCATTCATGTTGAGCCAACATTTTCTAATCACTCCTCTTACGTATATTTCCTTTGCATTCGAGGATGAATGTTCCCAAGGGGCTGATAATGTAAAGCCTCTCACATGCCTCAGAAAAATGCCCAATAGTGTATTTCTTTGATATCTCAAAGTTTGTGCATGATTTAACAAATATTATTTCATATTAAGTTTTAGGGGGCATACTCGTGTGAAAATGTACTACTTCGTAACAAGTCCGTGTCATGGACTTATTGTGCACTTGTTCATAAAGTTCATTAATTTCCTATTTTAACTTAAGGGCAATTGGTTAATAACCCAATGCTTATGTATAAGGGAATACCTTACTCTTCAGCCATTTTCAAGCCCACTCAAAGATCCTCCGAAAAGTCCTCCTAGTTCCTCATAATTCCCTCATCTAAATTCAATATATCTCAAGAACATGTTTTGGATTTCAAGAATCCAATTGAAGCCTTAAGTCTTTGTCAAGTTTTTCTTGAAGAAAGTCTCAAGTTAAAGGTATGTGGGCTTCATTCATAGGGATTCTTCCACCCATGAAGCCAATCCTTCTCTATTACAAAATTTCTTGATTTTTGAGGATGAATAATTTATGGGTAAACTTTATTATGCATTAAAATCATGATTTGAGTTTGGATTCTTCAAGTGTTGATTGATTAAGCATGAATTTCTATTGAAGGCTTATTCTATGAGTTGAATTATATATATTGAAGCTATGCATGATGAGAACTATGTGTATGCAATGAAAGATTGTGAACATTTAAGATGGATTTCATGACACCCAAATGGGTGTTTCTATTACAATGCTGGTGGGTTGAATTGAATTATTTCCAAATGAATTGATTTTACTTCTATGTTGTCTTATACTCTTGAATTGCATAAATTTAAGCATATGTACATATATCCACCTTGTTTGACTAAATTTACATGAAAAGGATTCTTATGTTGATGAAAGACTATTGCATGATTTGCAAGACAAACATGATTTGATAAATTATGGGCTCCTAAGCATGCATTAATCTCATGAAATGTTCCTATGATTTATAAGTAAGATGTTGAGCCCTTATATTATACTCTACCTCTTGTGTATGAATATTATTGTCACGACCCAAGCCAAGGGCCTAGACATGACATGATGAATGCGGAACCCGAAGGGACCTCAATCAAGCCTCTTAACATATCATTACACATCCTTGGTCGTGGAAGCAATTAAACAACAACAAATGAATGGAAATAAGGGAAAAGAGACTAAGGGAAATCTTTCATATCCTAAAACATCAAAAGTGTCAAAGGGAATCAAGCTTATAGCATCATTAAATAACTTTCCAACACCTCTAAACATAGAACTTAGCAGGGGCCAAGACAAGCACCCGAGCTCACCCTCATAGTCGAACGCATATAGTAAAGGAAAGAGAGTCTTTATATATAGCATAAGATCAAAGACCTTGTCCCTGAAATTGAGGACTCACAAACTTGCTTTGTAGAGATAGTACTAGCCACGGGGAGGATGAGAATGATCGTGAGAGCTCCGGTTCCTATATGGTAACATCATGTAGGCATAGAGTATGCATTACTAAGTTTGAATGTACTAAGTATGTAGAATGCAATGCAGCAAGAGATAGGCAACATAGGCAAAATGCAATATTATAAGCAATGGATAGCATAATAAAAATATGACAAGTGTGAATGACGCTCGAAGTAAAACATTTTTATATAGATCATATTACATGTGAGGGAAGAGAACATCATTATAGACCAAGTAAGCTTAGTACTTGGAATCTTAGGGAGATCACCCCTTATAAGTGATTGAGGAATCAATCCCTCAGTTGGTTGATGGACATGGCCACCCTCTATCGGAAGTAATTGAGGTATCAACCTATAAATTGGTTGATGGCTTACCACCCTATCTAAGGCAATTGAGGTATGAAACCCTCAATTGGTTGACGGACATGACCTCCCTCCATTGTAAGTGATTGAGGTACCTACCCGTCAATTGGTTGATGGCTTACCACCCCTATCTGAGGAGACTGAGGTATCAATCCCTCAATTAATTATGATCTACTCATGACACTATAGATACATATCACGAAATCAACACATATATACCATCCTTTGATCATCATAAAGTTACTTAACTTATATGCCAAGCATTAAGCCTTTAACAACATAAAATACATTAATCGAACATTTTATCAAACACTTGGGTTATGTGTAATGCTAGTATAAGATCATGCAATTCAAGAGTGAAATCAAGCAGGAAAATTCAATGTAAAACTACCTACCAACACTTGGTAGTACCCTCATACAATATACATCAAAACCTTTCATCAAATCTCAATATAGATCAAAGATTCATAGATCCAAACATGCTTAAGCAGTCACACTTTTATGAAACCCCAACATAGTTCATAGTCAAATTCATAGTAAGTAATACCCATAAGTAAATCAACTTAGGAACATGAGTTTTATGTGGAAGCTTTGGACACTATGGGTGAAAAGATCCAATGTTTGAAGCCTACATACCTTAACTTTGGAGAATTCTTTGATGAAGTTTGGAATGGAGACTTGAATCTTGAGTGAATTCCTTAAGGTCCGAAGAGAGATTTGGCACTAGAACTTTGAGTAAAATATTTTTCTAAGGGTTTGAAGAGAGTATTGGGGAATCTCTTGTATGATATGAAGGTGAAAGAGGGCTAAGTATAGGTGTTTTTAGATGTAGGAAGACTTAGTCCCAAGAACGAAAGGCCTTGGACCAAAACAACAAAACTGGGCAAAAATAACACTGGTCCGCGATGGGCGCGTGCTGGTACCAACGCGGAACCACATTATTTTGCGCAACTGTAGGACAATCAAATTTAGGCAAAACTGCTCTAAAATTGTGGTTAGAGCCATTTCCCACTCAATTTTTCCCTATGATCAAGAATATGAAGTAAGATTTTCGATATCATACACAAATTTTGAGATATATGAAAATTACAATTTTGGGCACTTCCAAGGCACCTTCGAGCACTTTTTGGGATCATTTCAATATCTCCCTTGGGAACATTCGTCCCTGAATGTCAAAGAAATGTGCATAAGAAGAGTAATCATGAAGAAATCAGCCCCAATAAGAATGCATCTGTACACTTTAACACTATTTTCAAAATCTCAAGCTAAGTGTCAAAATCACCATGAACTTGTCAAAATAAACATGAATGCATGAAAATGACATAGGAACTGAAACATAAGACTTGAAATCACATAGGGGACTTAGAATTAGTACCTTAGGCTTGAGTAGAATGGAAGAGATAGGGATATCTCTTTTGTATGTCTGCTTTGGCCTCTCAAGTAGCACTTTTGACTCGTTGATTCCTCCAAAGGACCTTAACGGAAGCCACATCCTTGTTTCTCAATCTCTTTACTTTATATCAAAGATCTCTATTGGAACCTCCTTATAAGTGAGGTTGTCTTCAACGACACCCACAATATCAAGAGGCACAATAGCGTTCGAGTCACCCACAAATTTCCTCTACATAGACATATGGGAGACCGAATGAACCAAGTCTATTTCACTAGGCAACTCCAACTCATAAGCTACCTTACCAATATTGCTGAACACCCTATAAGGACCCACAAATCTTGGACCATTTACCGTCCACACCCTTCATAGGTTAAATCTTCAAATAGACACAATCACCTACTTTAAATTCAAGATCCCTCCTCCTCACATTGTCATGGGACTTTTGTCGACTTTGGGCTATTTTTAACCTTTCCCTAATCAACCTTACCTTCTCCATAGCCTCAATAACCAGATTCGGACCTAACAATGCCATTTCTCCCACTTCAAACCACCCAACCGGTGACCTACAATGCCTACCACAGAGGGCCTCAAAAGGAGCCATACCAATGCTAGAATGATACCTATTGTTATAAGCAAACTTAATCAACGGAAGATGATCATCCCAACTACCTCTAAACTCAAAAATACAAGCCCTAAGCATATCCTCAAGGGTTTGGATAGTTCTTTCAGCTTGGCCATTCTTTTGAGGTTGAAAGGTCGTGCTAAGCTTAACCTTGGTACCAAGACCTCTTTTGAAGGACCTCGATAAGTGAGAAGCGAATTGAGCACCATGATCCGATATGATAGACAAGGACACCCATGCAATCCAACCAACTCATGAATGTACAATTTAGCATAGTCTTCGACCCCATAAGTAGTCTTAACCGGTAGGAAATGGGCTGACTTAGTCATCCTATCAACCATAAAATAAATAGAATCAAAACCCTTTCTAGTCTTAGGCAACCCAACCACAAAATCCATGTTAATTTCCTCCTATTTCCAAGTAGGGATCTATTTATCTTGCATTAGGCCACCCGTCCTTTGGTGCTCAGCTTTGACTTGTTGGCAACGATGACAGCCCGATACAAATTTGGTAATGTCTTTCTTCATACCTCCCCACCAAAACACATCCCTCAAATCTCTATAAATCCTGATAGAACAAGGGTGAATAGCATAGGAAGAATTATTAGCCTCATCAAGAATCTTCTCTCTCAAGTCATCAACACGAGGCACACACAACCTACCTTGGTACCTAAGGGCACCATCTCCCCCTTGGAGAGAAAACCTCCACCTTGCCCTCTCTTACCAAGGCCTTCAATTATATTAAGGAGGGATCAAGATCTTGCTTTGCTTTTACCTCATCAACTAAAGAAAATTTTGAACCATCAGTAACCACTATACCAGCATTATCAACCTCTTCCAACCTAACTCCCAATCTAGGCAACCGATGAACCTCTCTAGCCACCTCTTTGCCTCCATCATCAGCATGAGCTAGGCTACCCATAAAAACCCTACTAAAAGCATCTGCCACAACATTAGCCTTATCGGAATGATAATGCACACTCATATCATAATCCTTAAGAAGCTCTAACCACCTTTGATGCCTCAAGTTGAGATCTTGTTGAGTGAACACATATTGGAGACTCTTATGATTGGTAAACACATCAACATGTATCCCATACAAATAATGACACCAAATTTTCAAAGCAAAATACCACGACAGCTAATTCAAGATCAGGAGTAGTATAATTCTTTTCATGCACTTTGAGTTGTCCAGAAGCATAGGCTATCACCTTATCATTTTGTATCAAAAAACAACCCCAAACCATTCCAGAAAGCATCAGAATACACAACAAACCCTTCCAACACTTTCAGTAGAGACAAGATTGGAGTGGAGACAAGCTTACCCTTCAAGGTTTGGAAACTCTTTTCATACTCATTGATCCACCTAAACTTAGCCTTCTTTTGGGTCAACTTAGTCATCAGTGAAGAAATAGAACAGAATCCATTTACAATTCTTCAATAGTAACCCACTAAGCCCAAGAAACTTCTAATGTTTGATGGGATCAATGGTCTAGGCCAATTTCTAATCACTTCCATCTTTTTAAGATCTAACTATATACCATTCCCGCCACCACATGACCTAGAAAGGCAACCTCTTTCGACCTAAATTCACACTTCGCATATAACTTCTCCTTCCTCAATTTTTTAGCACCACCCTTAAATGACCCACATGATCCTCCTAACAATGAGAGTAGATCAAAATACACAACAAACAAATCAAGGTAGGATTTAAAGTCCCTATTCATAAGATCCTTAAAGACAACCGGTGCATTGGTCAACCTAAAAGACATAACCACAAACTCATAATACCCTTACCTAGTTCGGAATGTCGTCTTGGGAAAATCACACTCCCTCACCTTCACTTGATGATATTCGGACGAAAGATCAATCTTAGAGAAGTGACTAGCCCCTTGAAGATGGTTAAAGAAATCATCAATCCTTGGTAGAGGACACTTATTCTTTATGGTGACCATATTAAGTTGCCAATAGTCAACGCATATTCTAAAAGACCCATCCTTCTTCTTCACAAACAACACTGGTGAACCCCAAAGTGATTGTTTAGGCATAATAGAAGCCTTCTCTGACAAACCCTCAATTGCTACTTTAACTCCTTTAACTCTGCCAGGGCCATATGTGATAAGATCGAGGTTGGTAACAATACTAAGATGGAGTGAATACTAGAATGTGGAAGCAACAATTAAAAAAGAAAGATAAAACTAATTACAGATATGGGAAATTCAAAGGAAAGATCTAAGAATTTCAAAAAAAATAATATTATAAGGCCTTGACAAGATCCAAGTAACAACCTGTAGATTTTGGGAAGAAATCTAATGCCTTTACTTGAGAAAACAAATAAAAATGTTAGATTTGGATCTTGACCACTTTATGAGTAACTAAAAACAGTAATTAGCATGAAAACTAATCACCTTCTAAAGAATACCAAAAAGAAATAAAAAATATCACAAGAAGAAAGTACTTTATACCTCAAAGTTTGAACTAGTAAAGGTTTAGATATAAATTCTCAAAGAACAAGTCACAAAGGTTTAACAAAACTCTCTCAAATATTATTAATATCAATATAATTGTCTTTAATGAAAGCAAAAAGACTCCTATATATATTACAGGGTCCATAGATGTCTAAGACTCCTTAGGTTAGGCCCAAGGAGTATCCAACACCTAGAAAAAAATTACAAAGTAAATCCTACTATAGAAAGGAAATAAAGTTACCTTATCTAGGAATAGACTTAGCAATTCTAGGAAAGTATTAAATGGTACTAGGATACCTTAAATAGAATAAGAAAAACATTAATA
Organism: Solanum ossicruentum; assembly: GCA_025774065.1. NCBI lineage: Eukaryota > Viridiplantae > Streptophyta > Magnoliopsida > Solanales > Solanaceae > Solanum > Solanum ossicruentum. The sequence goes on along the minus strand of JAOTQR010111335.1, from coordinate 8,841 downwards.
ACCTATATATAAATAAGGAAATAAGGTAAAACACAACTAGGAAAAGAATCTTGAAAATTTTGGAAAGTTTGACTAGTCTTCTCTGCAAACTTGGGCAAAAAGCAACATTTGTTGTGGCTGAATCTTGGACTCTTCTTGGCATAATTTACATGAACTTTAACCCTTAAATTCTTCATCTTGGACTTTAATTTGGGCCACAAAATAATTATACCATTTGGATAATTTATCCTTCTTGGGCTTTAGCCCTTCTTCCCAAACAAGACACCTTTGGATCTGCACTTGGAGCTCATTGAGCTTATCATTAAATTACTTAGTTTGAGTTCTTTTTCTGTGGGCCTCCTTTGATACTTTTAAACTTCATCCTTTTCATACTTGTCCTTCAAAAGAGTAGAGCTTCGTATGATGCTATCATTCCCCTCTTCTTAAACATAATTTATCCTCGAATCAAGTCTACATCAAAATGGGAAGGATCAGAAACATTAAAAATAACACTAACTTGGAACTCACCAGGAAGATCAAGTTTATAAGAATTGTCCCCAATCCTTTCAAGGACTTTGTACGACCACTTCCTCTATAGCTTGGTCTTTCATTTGAAAGGAAATCGTTCCTTTATCATACGCACCCAAACCAAGTCCCTAGGTTTAAGAACAATATATTTTCTTCCTTTATTCCTCTGCAATGCAACTTCCTTATTTTTCTTTTCAATTGCAAGTCTTGTTTGTTCATGAATCTTCTTCATCATGTTAGCCTTCTTTCAACCATCAAGATTAGAAAAGTCATTAGTAGGTAAAGGCAATAAATCAAGAGGGGTAAGGGGGGTGGATTCATATCCAACTTCAAATGGACTCTAACCAGTAGAAGAATAAAAGGTCCTCTTATAAGCAAATTCTACATTAGGCAAGTAATCTTCCCAAGAAGTCAACTTTCCTTTCAAAACAGCTCTCGACATATTCCCTAAAGTTCTACTAACTACTTCTATTTGCCCATCAATTTGTGGGAGACAAGATGTGGAAAATAGCAATTTAGTCCCTAACTTTCCCTAAAGAATTCTCCAAAAGTAACTTAAAAACTTGGCATCCCTATCACTACAATAGTTCTAGGTATTCCATGCAATTTAACCACTTCTTTCACATGCAAGTCAGTCACATGAGATGCATCATTAGTCTTTTTACATGGAATAAAATGAGCTACTTTAGCAAATCTGTCTACTACCACAAGTATACTATCCTTACCATATTTAATCCTTGGAAGCCCCAATATGAAGTCCATAGAAATATCAATCTAAGGAGAACTAGAAACAGGTAAAGGGGAATAAAGGCCATGTGTCAATGTGCTAGACTTAGCTTGTTTACATTCAAGACCATGAGAACATAGTTTTTCAACATCCTTTCTCCTTCAAGGTCAATAAAAATGTTTGAAATGTATTTCCAAAGTTTTAGGCACTCCAAAATGTCCCATTAGCCCTCCGCAATGTGCTTCCTTAACAAATACTTCACGCAAAGAGTAGTTAGGTACAAACAACTTATTTTCCTTAAATAGAAATTCATCTTAAAGATTAAATTTCTCAAAAGGACCCAACTTACATTCATCAAAAATTTTACCAAAATTAGAATCATTAGCATAGTGTAACTCGATTTGGTCAAAACCCAACAACTTTGAAGTAAGAATAGATATCAAAACATACCTTCTTAAGAGCGCATCAGCAACCACATCAATTACATAAGGAAAAATTTCAATAAACTCCACTCATTTAGCATGCCTACGGCCAAGTTTACCTTGGCTATTCAAGTACTTCAATGACTCATGATTAGTACTGACCATGAATTCTCATAGCCATAAGTAGTGCTACCATGTGGCTAACGCCCTTACCAAGGAATATAACTCCTTACCATAAGTTGAGTAGTTTAATGTCGCTCCACATAGATTTTCACTAATATAGGCAATTGGCTTGGGGTCTTGCATCAAAACAGCACCTATACACCAGAGGCATCACACTCAACTTCAAAACACATTGAAAAATCATTTAATTACAAAAGAGGAGCAGAACACAAATTTTCTTTCAGCAAGTTAAATGTATCATCTTGTTTCTTTCCCCATAAAAAATCTTATCCTTCTTAACCACTTCAGTTAAAGGAGAAGTAATGGTGCTAAAGTCCCTCACAAACCTCCTATGAAAACTAGGAAGTCCATAAAAACTCTTAACTTTAGTTACACTATTAGTTCTAGGCCATTCTTTTATTACTTTGATTCTATCACCATCTACTTCAACTCCCTTAGAACTTACCACAAAACCTAAGAAAACTGTATGATCCACACAAAAATTACACTTTTTGAGATTAACAAATAAGCATTGATTTCTAAGGACTTCAAAAACTTCTTTTAAGTGCTATAAGTGTTCATCTAGATTTTGATAAAAGACCATGATATCATCAAAACACACCACAATAAATTTTTTCCGTGAAATCTTTAAACATATGATTTGTTAGTCTCATAAATATGCTGGGTGCACTTGTTAAGATAAAAGCCATAACTAACCACTCATAAAGTCCATATTTGATCTTAAAAGTAGTTTTCCATTCATCTCCAGAATTCATATTAATCTGATGGTAACCACTTTTAAGATTAATTTTAGAAAAGATTTTGGATCCATATAGTTGATCTAGCATATAATCAAGATGAGGGATAGGATGATGATACTTTGCCATTATCTTGTTGATGGCTCTACAATCCACACACAACCTTCATGTTCCATCCTTTTTGGGTACCAATAGGATAGGAACAGAACATCGGCTCATGCTCTCTCAAACAAAACCCTTTTTAAGTAATTATTCAACTTGGCTTTCTAATTCCTTGGTCTCTTCAGGAATACTCCTACAAGCAGGCCTATTATGTAGTTAAGAACTAGGCATAAAGTCTATTTGGTGTTCAATCCCTCTCAAAGGTGGCAATACCTTTGGAGTATCATCAGGAAAAACATCTTCAAAACTTTGCAAAAGAGTAGAAACACTATTCGGCAAAGAAGCAGTTAGTTCTTCAAAGTTAATCAACACTTCTTTGTAAGTAAGTAGTACTATGGGCAACTCCTCTTTTATAGAATTCAAACACTCTTTGGCTTTTACATAAAGACTCTTTTATTTCTTTTCCTTAGCCTCTTTCCTCTCACTAAAACATTTTATTTTTTTCACTCAAACCCTCTTTTACCTCTTTACTTAGTTTCCTGCCCTCTGTCTCTCTTTCTCAGCCATATCTCTTTTTTCTATCTCTTGGCCCTTTTCTTTTCCCTCAAGCTCACTTTTTATCTCTCCCTTTTACTTTCCTATATCTAGTATGTATCAAATTCTCCCACTGTCCTTCATCACTACTATCCAAATTAATAGACATAATTCTCCTAACCTCCTCAATTATACCATCATTAGGAAGTTCTAAAATCATCTTCCTCTCTTACACCCTCTCCCTCTTTTTCTTCCCCTCACTTTTTTCACTCTCATATTCTCCATTCTCTCTAAACATGATGTTTCTTCTACTTGGACATTCATGCATCATATCACCCCTCGCATGACATTTATGACATTAAATATAAGTAGAAGGTTTAGAAGATCTGGGATTGAAGATTTTACCTCCCTCATCAACTTTACCTTTACCTCTGTCTTCTTGAGGTTTAGACGGAGCTTTTCCCTCTTAATTTGACCATGGCTTCTTAGAGATTGAGTTAGGCCAATTTCTCCATGAGTTAGGTTTCGGCTCTTTCTTGATTTGTTTTTATACTTTAACAGACAAATCAACTAACTCATCTAAAGTTACATACTGTTGTATCTCTACTACATTAGCTATTTCAGAATTTAAACCATTTAAAAATCTAGACATTGTAGCTTTTTCTTCATCCATGCAATTAACTTTGATCATAGTCCTATCTATGCTTTTGAAGTACTCATCCACAGACATGGAAACTTGCTTCAAGTGTTTAAGGCGAGATTGCAACTCTCTATGAAAATATGATGGGACAAATGTCTTCCTCATCACCCTCTTCATCTCTGCCCAGGTGGCAATAGATGGTAGCTCATCTTGCACTGTGTCCCTAGCAAGTATTATCCACCAAGAAGCAGCATAATTAGAAAACTCAACAACAAAAAGTTTAACTTTCTTACCCTCAAAGTAGTTGTGAAAATCAAAGATGGCTTTAACTAGTCTCTCCCAATCATGGTACAAGTCCTATCTCCTTGAAAGATAGAATCTTCATTTTTATACTACTTATATTATCATCTTCTACTCTACCGCTTTGTCCCCTCCTATCTCTTCTTTCTAGATTTAGTTCACCACCAAAATGATCGTTATCATATTCAATATTTACAAAAGGTACATGGGGTACATTTCTTCTATCTAGGGGTCTAACATTATTTGGTGGTACAACATTATTCTTCCTCCTAATTGCAGTTATGGTCTCATTCTGTTCAGCAATCACACTTTTCATCTTTTGAAATTGAAGGTTTTATCTCTCGAATTGTTGATGCATAGCTTGAAGGGTGAAGTCATTCTTTCCTTTGATCTCAGCTTCTAAACGAGCCCTTTCTTCATTGCCACCTGAATTAGACATCTTAAAGAAAAATATCAATCACACACTTACCCTCTTTCAAACCCACCCATACTTGCCTTTTTCCCCTCAAATAACATTTAGACAGTACTTTGAAGATCTATAATTAAACACAAACAAGTATCAAGTTCTTAGAAATAAAGTAAAGATTTTTGGGGCACAAAAGAAAGTAAAGAACTAGTCCTAGAACAAGAAGGATTTACTTGAAATAAAACACTAATAAAATGGAACTTACTTACAATTATATAAGAATAAGAAAAATATTTTCCGTGTCCTCAAAGATTTACAATCCCCTTTTGTTAATTCCATTTTATTTGGAAACACTAATGCATGATTTTGAGGGTAAGGAAATGAATTTCTCGGAAAGTAAGTTTTCTCGCTTTTTGAAAAAAGCTTTCTTTTTTTTTTTTTTACTTTTTTTCCATTTCTCTTTTACTTTTTTTCATTTTTTATTTAAGAAATCCCAAGATTTCCAAGAACGGGATGTTGATACAACCGCTCTGATACCACTTGATAAGATTGACATTAGAAACAATACTAAGATGGAGTGAATACTAGAATGTGGAAGCAACAACAAAAAAAGAAAGATAAAACTAATTAAAGATATTGAAAATTCAAAGGAAAGATCATATAATTTCAAAGAAATTGATATTCTAAGCTCTTGATAAGATCCAACTATCACGCCCCAAAGTCCCGTTAGGGCGGACTGACACCCGTTGCCGATAAGGCTCGGGAGAACCAACCTATACCTATGTGCTTTCTGTACATACTATAAGGAGTTTCTATATTTGACATGCTTTTAGTAAGATAAAAAGTGATAACAAGCCAAAAAGAAATGTATATGACTAGGCCGTTGGAGCCAGTGTCTATAGTACGAGACATGACTTCACATTGCTGTACATAGTGTACAAAGCCTCTAAATAAAGAAAAAAATCTGACAAGGGTCAGGAGAGACCCTGCCTCAACAAACTGTGCAATAAAACATGTAATCTTTAGACATATACAAGCACCGAAGCAACCTGGAGCTTGGTGACCACAGCTGAATATCATGTACTCCCACTGGGGAGATCTACTATCACCTGTACCTGCAGCATGAAATGCAGGTCCACCATAAGGGACGTCAGTACGAGATAATGTACTGAGTATGTAAGGCAGGATTTTTTACCTTTACTGTAAAATCTGTGCACAACTGTAAACAAGTGACCAACTGATCAGTGGTAAACTGTATTAGGATCGTCCCTATTCTAGGTTCATCATGAACCCCCTCGGGCTACCACCCGTAATACTGTATCGGGAACGTCTCTATGCTAGGTTCTTCACGAACCCCCTCGGGCTACCACCCGTCAAAACTGTATACTTTATCTTTCAATTACCTTTGAGATAATTCTTTTGGTGGCCAAAATATTGGAGCTGTAGGACTGTATATGTAGCATGTGACATGTGGATAATCACACAAGGCAACATGACAATGGAAAGGGTACATTATACGAATGATGAAATGCATATGAAATGGAACAACTCGTGAACTTTATTTCGTTGGAAGAACTCATGTAACTTGGTATACAAACATGTATGCAATTGTGAAGGTGACTATGTGTAGAATCATATGAACATGTAAAAGAGTGGAGGCATGGTTAATATTTGTGTTGGAGTGGGTAAGTGCCTTTATGTACCAAGGAGAGATCTATGTTTCATGCCAAGTGATACAAAAAAGTAACCTTACATACCTCATCGTCGAACCTTGTTACTATGTTAAGATAACCTTCCCTTCCTCCAAATAGTTATCTACAACATAGTAAGGGATAAAACTTGTATTAGCAGCCAATATACACACGTCGACAGTCCAATTACATAACAAAACAACACACAGGCAGCAAGCGGGTGTTTATAAACCCAAGTGTATTCCTTTAACCTTTCCACCTCTAACCGTATTTTCCAACACATATTCACACATACACATCATGACCAGCTTGTGTTAATTCCATAAAAGCCTTACAACAACCCGTAAAGAACACATATCACAATTCTATACAATCTAAAAACGGACAGCATAATGTTACATTCCTTCGCTACATTTCGACGTTAACAATCCCAAACCTATTCCAACTTCAGCCAAACTGCTCCAGCAATATTTGCACTTACAAACAGCCTTTAACCAGTCGCCAAACAGTAGAGAATCAATCATTAAGGATGTGAGGCAATAGCATTCTATCGAACAATCCACAAGTTCCAATCAACACAACGCTTAAGATAATCCAATAAAATGCGCTTGTTAAATGAAACAAAAATCAGGGTAGCAACTTTAGTATAATAAATATCACTCATAATATTTCAATAAAACCAAGTTCTCCTCATAATAAATCTTAAAAACCATAGAAAAATCACCAAAACAAAAAGGAAAAGGTGCAGCAACTTTCTGCACAGAATCTGTCCAATAGATTCAGCAAGTGTAACCAGCAGCTAGTTCTTGTTTTTTCATGATGAAACTATACTAATTACACAAATATAATTACTTACCCTTGTCTTCAAGGTTTATAGTCTCCTTAATAAGCCTAGAAAAGTCAGTTGGATGCTTCATAAAGTTGAGAAAAGTTGAGAGCAAGTTTAGAGAGCAATCTGATTTTTTTTGTGTTCAAGATAACAATGCCTTGTGGGAGCTGCTTTAGGCCCTTTTTAAAGGGATCATTGGCCTAATCACTAAGTCTAATTAAGACTTACATCACCAAGTAGGTGATGTAGCTCCTTGGCCATTTCACTTGGGCCTTTTGGAGCTCCAAATACATGGGCCTTTGTTGCCCATTTTTCAGATTTCTTCCTCTTAATTTGTTGGGCCTAACTTGCTAAGAATATTGTAATGGTCTTGGGATTCCTTTATATCCTTCTTGGGCTGATCATATATCCCCCTTATGATGCTAATCCATGGTCAAAAGTTACATTCTTAACACGGACTTTATTCATAATCGAACTTGGACAAATTCGACGTCAAGCCCCATCTTCGTTTAACTAACAAATTTAAGCTAAGCAAGTAGCTGACTCACCTACTTTCTTCCTAAGTCCTACAAGTACCTCATTTCTCTCACCTCATTTTAAGGCCGTAACCTCCTCACTTCGACACAAAACATGTATTCACTCGGCCCTCTTAAGCGTTAGACGCATATATAGCCCATTAATGCGAGATTCAAGAACTTTCAAAATTTAGCGTCAATTGAGCAACCATGTCATGTTTCATTTGCATTTTGACAATATTGTAAGGTGTGGGGTGTTACATCCTCCCCCCTTAGGAATATTCATCCTCGAATGTTAGCAAAATTATGTAGCTTAGACAAGTTTGAACCTTTACTTGCACAAACTTTAACAACACATTAAGTATTCAATAACACATACCTATTAGTGTCCCAATTCTTCATGTTGGACTTCCTCTTTAGCTTCAAATAAGTAAGGGTATTTCAATTTCATCGCATCCTCAGCTTCCCATGTTATCTCTTTTGCTTGTTGGTTCGTCCAAAGTACTTTGACTGAAGCTATTTCTTTGTTCCTTAACTTCTTAACTTGACGATCTAGAATAGTAATAGGCACTTCTTCATAGGTGAGATCTTCTGTAACCTATACATTCTCAATGGTATTGATACCAGATGGATCACCTATGCATTTTCGAAGCATTGAGACATAAAAAACTGGATGAACCATCGAAAGCTCTTTGGGTAGCTCTAGTTCATACGCAACCTGTCCGAACCTTTTAATAATCTTATATGGCCCTATATAACGTGGGCTCAGTTTTCCCTTCTTACCAAATATCATAACCCCTTTCGTTGGAGACACCTTTAAAAATACCGAATCACCTACTGAAAATTCCAGCCCTCTTGTTTTGGCATCCGCATATGATTTGTGACGACTTTGGGATATTTCTAGTTGCTGCTGTATTACCTTAACTTTTTCCATTGCTTGTTGTACTAGAACTGGCCCAAGTAAGGTGGTTTTAGCTACTTCAAACCATCCAATTGGCGATCTACATTTCCTTCCATACAAGGCCTCATAAGATTCCATCTTGATACTCGCATGGTAGCTATTGTTATAGGCAAACTCAATAAGTGGCAAATGGTCCACCTAACTACCGTTAAAGTCTAATGCACAAGCTCGCAACATATCTTCAAGTGTCTGAATGGCGCGTTCTGCTTGACCATCTGTTTGAGGGTGGAAAGTTGTACTCAGATTCACTTGTGTCCCTAAACTCTTTTGGAAGGACTTCCAAAACT
>JAOTQR010111325.1:0-25959 GCA_025774065.1 Solanum ossicruentum | reverse complement strand
TCTTAAGCGCTAGACGCACATATGGCCCATTAACACAAGATTCAAGCACTTTTGAACTTTAGCGTCAATTTGACCAACCATGTCATGTTTCATTTGCATTGTTCCAATGTTGTAAGGTGTGGGGTGTTACATCGATACCATAAAGGAACGATAACAGAAGCAAAATATGATAATAAACATTTGTTGTGCATTATTGATCATCAATCTCGATACAAGAATTTATAATAAAAGCTAAGAGATAAAAAAAAATCCTATGTACACATGTCCTATTTCTATTAGCTTCCTTGTAACAAGCATTAGAAAATGTGGAGAAGATAAATACTACAATACGACTGAACCTATCCTGATTCTAAACGTATTTAAGTGCATGCTAGCTAGAAAGTAGACACTGCATATAAGTGTCTTTTCCTTCTTGTGAAATCTTATTTCAGTTGACAATTTTATGCAATACTAACCCATCTCGTCTCTTCAAACCAACATATATATTTCATATTTCATAGACAAGTAACGTTATCATTGAGAGATTTGATTGTTGGTTGCATGTGGAATGAATAAACAAAGGCAACTAATTGGCAATCACAAAATAAAATAACAGTGTAGGGTAAATACTTAGCATAAAAGAGATAAATAAATTGGTTCCCTACGCTTATATTAAACCAGATATAGTTCCTTATACGGATACCAAATATTCCCAAAGTACATATAACATATTTATATATTTTTTCCTTTTAAGAACTTGAGCCTCCATCTTGATCATTTTGCTCTATGATGATCCTTCTCTCTACCTGCAGGTTCAAGTAACATCTTCTTATAAGATTAAGTTAATTAAAAATTATTCTTAATTAAATTATAAAATTAATGTATGTTTAGCTTGAGTGCATACCACAACATAAGATTCCAATTAACTTTTTTCATTTGTGAAATCATCTATTAAAAAGTCCAAGTTTCGGAAAATCCTGAAATAATACCACATTTTTTGTTTTTTTGAGAATTGCATAACTTTATATATTGACATTCAAAAAATCATAACTGGTTGGGCATGTATTTCACTTGAAAAGAGAAGAAAACAACCAAATTTGCTACTTACATCTCTTTGTTTCTTTCCCCACAAGCACTAATGACAAGTATGCATAAAAAATTCATTTGCACAACACCGATCCTACACCATCAACAACAGTTGCAACAATTAATTATACAATTTACACCTTGAAGAACTTGGTATATCAAATCCTTCTAGCCCAATCAAGATCGGTCACTGTGTCACATAGGCATTCTAGTAGTAATATCAATAACTATTTATATCAAGTCCTGAATGATGTGTTGTAGTATACCATTTATAGTCGAAGGAATAGAAGTCCGATAAATAAAACTAAAAGGCAAAGTACATTGAGGTTATAGACATGTGGCCATATACAAAAGGAAAAAATATGGTTAATGGAATCATGTCAATTTGTTGATATAGACTTGGTTATACGGGACTACATTTTCCTAAACTATGGACCACAATTACTACTAATTAGGAGTTTTCAACAAAATAAAAGAAAATTTTTGAAAAATTATATTTAATTTGTAAGAGCAAGTGAATATTGATTCAAATCATTTTAAAACTCTAATATATTTTATCCAAGTAGTTTAGATATGATATAAACATTTTTTATATAATTAAAAGGCAATAGACAATTTCAAAAAATTATATGTGAAAGAACAAGTGAATATTTTGTAGTTTGAATAAATCACCTTGTACGTTTCTCCTGAGCAAGTTCACATGATGCAGCCAAATGAGAAAATTCAACATCAGCATTGTCAGTGCAAGTACCCGTAAGGAATTAAATTTGAAGAAAATCATTGCACGAGATAGAATTAATAGAAAATTCAACTTATCATAGAATTATTAAATTTAGTGTTTTTTTTTTTAATTCATAGATGTATTAGGGTTTTTGACTTAAGAGAGTACTACATATCATTTTTCATCTGTGACAAAATTTCCCCAACTTCATTACAATATCCCTCAATTGTTGAAATTACAAACTGGGGATTTTCTGCTCTTTTAGCGATCATCAAATGTTCAAATAAATTATTGACCAAAATCTGCATAAAGACATGAATAAGGAATATTCGTTAAGTCTAATATAACAACCAAAAATAAAATAAAGATTTTTAAAAAAAAGTCTAAACAATATTGATATGGTGACAAGTTGGATTCAACCCTTCTCAACATTTGACGAAGAAGTTCTTGTTGGAGTTCCTTCAAACGTCTTATTGCCATTGCAAACTGAAAAGAGCTAAAAAACATGAGGAGGTTAAAGAAAACAACAACACATATAGATATAGAGCTACAATTTTGAGTTTATGAGTTTGAAATTTTAGAGAACTCACTTTATTAGATTTTGGAGTAATTATTTGTACAATGTAAATTGACTTTTAAATACTAATACAAGATTAGAGAATTTTACCAAATTTATAAGAAAAATTATAGAGCATATCCGATGACATGATACAAATGAAAAAAAAGTATCTATTTAAAATGTTCTACTTTAACCTTCATAGGTGAAAAGGGAAAAAATAAATTTATTTAAGTTAGAATGTCAAACACAAAAATAAAACCAAAATTAACGGATTATTGGTCTTACTTTTTAAGGATTGCAATTTATAAAGCTAACATGATTTGCAGTACCTTGCAAGTTCATAATCTTTAGCCTTCATTACAAATAACAAGAAGATTGATCATTCTTTATCGTATTAACAAAAAGAAAAATCATACTTAAACTAATAAAAATTGTTAGGAATGTTGTTATAGATAAAATAGAAATGACTCTAAGTGAATAAAACTTACAATCCCTTCTTTTTGTCTATTTACCTGGAGATGAAATCTCAAAACATAAACAAAGGACTGAACCAAAAAAGTTTAATTCATCGAAGAAGTGTTCTTCTAATTAATATAGTAAAATCATTTAACATATAAATCATAAATAATAAGTACACACTTATTAGATTTCAGTTACAAAAGAAAAAAAATATCTTCACAATGCTAGATCATTCCTTACACAAGAGGAAGAAGAGCCCGCACACCCGAGGAACAACCGGCTCATGGTGACCTCCGAGATGCTCTTACTTTTCTTGAACAAGTTGTGGCTAATCAAGCTAATCAAAGGCCCTAAACCCCTCATGCGGGAATATGAATGAGAGACTTCATGAGGATGAATCCCTCGGAATTCTATGTGTCAAAGGTGGATGAGGACCCACAAGAGTTCATTGATGAGGTCTATAAGGTATTAGCTATCATGGGTGTTACTCCGGAGGAGAAGGCAGAGTGTGTGGCTTATCAACTCAAGGGGGTAGCACAAATATGGTATCAATGGAAGGAGGAGAAGGGAATCAATAATGTGGTGCTTTGGGAGGAGTTCAAGGCGGCTTTTCTTAATCAGGTCTTCCCTCTTAAACTTAGTGAAGCCAAGATGGTGGTATTCATGAATTTAATACAAGAGTCTATGAGTGTGAGAGAGTATGCCCTCAAGTTCAATCAACTCTCTAAATATGCTCCCCACTTGGTTGTCGAACCAAGTTCTAGAATAAATAAGTTGATGATGGGCGTTTTCGATTTGGTGAGTGAGGAATGTTGGTCCGCTATGTTGATTAGTAACATGGATTTGTCCCGGTTTATGACCTATGCCAAGTAAATAAAGAAGGATAAGTTGAGAAAGAGGAGGGGTAATGAGGCCAAGAGGGCTCGTTTTGAGGGTGGGTTTCAAAATCGAAAGGGTGGCTGGTTCCATCAAGGCCAAGGGTCTTCTCATGCTTCTAATAGGGGGTTTTCCAATGACTTCCCAAGGGCCCAAGATATTGGTGTTGTGGTCTTATTGATATGTGTCCAAAGTGTGGTAAGGGTCATAGTGGCCTATGCTTAAGGAATACTGGTGCTTGTTATGGCTGTGGGGAGATGGGGCATAAGGCAATAGACTGTACTCAAAATCGCAACAAGGGTAAGCATGATCATTCTCAAGGCTGGGGTGCCAATGCGGTTCCTTTGGGGAGAGATAGTCAATAAGTTAGTTCCCCAAGGCACAATTATTTTTATGCTTTACATGGGAGGCAAGGGGTTGATGAGGTGCCCGATATCGTCACTAGTAAGTTAAAAGTCTTTGATTTTGATGTGTATGCATTGATTGATCCGAGTGCTACTCTTTCTTTTGTTAGCCCTTTTGTTGCCAAAAAGTTTCATGTTGAGCCCGAATTATTCTGTGAGTCATATGAGGTGTCTACTCATATTGGTATATCTATTGTTTCTAGAAAGGTCTATAGAAATTGTCCCATTTGGATTTTTCATAAGATTTTGCCTTGTGATCTTGTTGAGTTGGATATAGTTGATTTTGATGTCATTCTTGGGATGGATAGGTTGCATGCATACTATGCTTCTATTTATAGTATAACTCGTAGGGTCAAATTCCAATTCTCAAATGAACCATTCTTTAGTGGGAGAGTCATAATATGGTGGTTGAGGGTTAGGGATGTGGAGTCCAAAGTCCTTCCCATAGAGTTGGTTCCGGTGGTAAGTAAGTTCCTTGATGTCTTCCCTAGTGACCTTCTCTGTGTTCCTCCCGAAAGGGAAATAGATTTTGGTATAGACCTCCTCCTTGATACCTAACCCATTTCTATTCCCCCTTACCGTATGGCCCCGATGGAATTAAAGGACTTAAAGGAGAAATTGAGGGACTTGTTGGAGAAGGATTTTATTAGGTCTAGCCAATCATCTTGGGCTGCACTGGTGTTGTTTATGAAGAAGAAGGATGGGTCTCTTAGAATGTGTATTGACTACCGGCAACTTAATAAGGTCACCACCAAGAAAAGATATGCTCTTCCAAGAATTGATGATTTGTTTGACCAATTGCAAGGAGCTAGCCACTTCCCTAAGATTGATCTTCAGTCCGGGTATCATCTAGTGAAGGTGAGGGAGTGTGACATTCCAAGATAGCCTTCTGGACTAGGTATAGGCATTATGAGTTTGTGGTGATGTCTTTTAGGTTAACCAATGCTCCGACTATCTTCATGGATCTTATGAATAGGGTCTTCAAACCCTACCTTGATTCGTTTGTTATGGTCTTCATTGATGATATTTTATCTATTCTCATAGTGAGGAGAAGCATATGGGCCACTTCAGGGTAGTGCTACAAAGATTGAGGGAAGAAAAGTTGTATGCCAAGTATGAAAAATGTGAATTTTGATTAAAAGAGGTTGTCTTCCTAGGTCATATGGTGTCGGGGGATGTTATTAAGGTGGATCCTGAAAAGACGGATATGATTAGAAATTGGCCTAGACCATTGACCTCGTCGGCTCCATTTCATTGAAATTTATCTTCCATGCAATGTCTTTACCGATTGAACCTCATTAGGGAATAATATCACTATTTAATCTAATGTTTTAATAAATTAACTAAATTCATGATTGAATATTTGATGTGTACAAATTTTTTTGTGGACAAGCAACTTAGTTACTTTTTCACACTGAACTGTCATGGCCTGATTTACCAACACACGAAGACACCTACCATATCTCACCAGTAGGTGTCACGCCCCGAGAGGGTACCCTAGCGTAATTGGCACTTGAAGACTATTGCTAGCCCCCAAGCGAACCACCTGGTCTCATTACATTCGTTCAATCAACTCATATGCTGAAGATATAGAGAGAATAATAAACTATTAGTGGCTATCACAATCACAATCATATAAAGTACGGAAGAAGTATCTCAATAGAAACGAAGTGGGCAATAAACAATCCCGACGTTAACAATTAATTATCTATGTTTATGAAGCCTCTATATTTATCCTCTAAGAAGGTACCATGACAGGCCATGGCTACTACAGTTTAATGTAATAAATCAAGAATGAATGAAAATATAAAAAAAAACATGTCCTCCGAAAGAAAGGGAAGAATCACCAAGTCTCTGTCTAGAAATCCGCGAACCTCAACGACTAACCTGCTGAAGTGCTCTGTCTACAGAATCTGCATCATAAAATGATGCAGCACTGAAAGGGAATTAGCACGTGGAATTTATAGTATGTGAAATGAGCTAAAGTCAACAATATTTACGATATCAAATCATCAATCACTCATTCTCAACTTAGAGTAAAGGACAGGACTCTATCACCTCACTATCCATCAATATATCACACAATCACATCATCCTCAGAGTACTATCAACAAGGATCCTATCTGGGAGTTTATATAACCGATAATCAGCATCTATGAGCTATTGATGATACAACAAAGAGATGTCATTTCCACATCCTTTTAGTACCTTGCGGGGTAAAGAATGAGTTCGTCGGGGATCCCAAAGAAGTCGGTCAAGCCCTTTGCGGGGCAAAGCAAACATCTTCTTTCATAGTCTAGTCCTCTCCTATGCTGTCCATGTAGTTAATGAGTGTAAGTGAGACTCACTCTTACCTATTTCAATGCTAATACTCCACTCAGGACTCAATATGCATATAAGTCTATCAATGTCACGCTGGTTTTATAACCAACCCCCCTTTTAGGCAGGGACCTCATCTCATCTATCATTTTATTGACTCAAGAAATAACTTCTTCATTTTAAACTCTATCCTATTAACTCCATCTATTTCATCAATCATTGTACTCATTTCAAGACTCAGACCACAGTAATCAACACACCCATAAACAGTCAAGGCTCTAGACATCACCCTAAGTTCATTATTATAGTCTTTAACAAGGAAAATTATAGTTTGAGCATAAAATCAATCAATAATACATGCAAGCAGTAATTTAAAGTATGATGATCATCAATTTAAGACAATATATATAAATTAAAGATAAATATCAAGAAATTCAACTCATGACCTATCCACTATCAACTAACAACTTAATCTATATATTGGAGCACGTGGAAGCACAATTTCATGTTCTGGGTAGCCTTTACATACCTAAAATGACAAACAATCAAGTTTTCCTCTAAGAATTTACACCCAAACTTGAAACCTCCACTCTCTAACTTTCTTCTCTCAGGAACCCTTAGTAGAAACTTAGAAAAATAATGGGTTTTCAACCCTCCATTGCTAATAAAAGATTTCTAAAACGTGTTCTAAGACTTAAAAATGGGTTGGGAAAGATCAAAATACACTTCCCGAATTTTAAAAGAAAAAGTTCAAAATATGTACACTGGTCCGCAACGCGCCAGGGGCGCAGACCAGTGTATTTTTGTATTTTCGGTAAAATTCAATTCCCATCAAAAAAGTAAAAAAACAAAAAGGTGAAATGTTGCTCCGCGTCCGGTTCGCGTCGCGCTAAGGACGCGGATAGACACTGCCTCCAAATTAATTTGTGAAAATTATTTTTTGCTCTGGTTACTCTTAAATCGGGTCAAGACCATTTTTCGACTCAATTTTTTGCGCTGATCGCAAATCCGGTCTCGAATTTTCCATCGAATTTCTAAAGCTTTAGAAGAATGAATAACATCAAAACTCATCGAAGCTTTAGAAGAATGAATAACATCAAAAATGTTATTCATTTTTGAGATGAGTTCCCGAGTGAGGAATAATAAAAGAATGAATAACATCAAAACTCATCTCATTCCTCACTCGGGAACACTCAAATTCTCAACTATTCATCACCTATCTATCTCTATCTTAGACTCGGGAATAGAACCGGATTAATGCATTAACTCAATCAAAAGAGACATTCTATAACGTTAAGGATAAGGACATCTACCTTCACCATCATCATTATTTGGCATAAATAGGTACGAGTATTTGAGTTTCATCTCTTCCTCAGCTTCCCATGTAGCTTCCTCAACAAATTGATTCCTCCAAATGACTTTAATGGAGGCTATTTCCTTATTCCTTATCTTACGAACTTGTCGGACAAGGATTTGGACAGGAATTTCTTCGTAAGATAGACTATCCTTCACTCCCGTACCCTTAACGGGAATTGCTAAGGCAGGATCCCCCAAACATTTTTTTAGCATTGACACCTAGAACGCCTGGTGAACTCCGTCTAGCTTGGAAGGTAAGTCTAGCTCATAAGCAACCTTCCCAATTCTTCTCACGATCTAGTATGGTCTGATATAACGTGGACTCAACTTCTCCTTCTTACCAAACCTCGTAAGACCCTTCATGGGTGACACCTTCAAGTCCACTGAATCATCCACCTCAAATTCCTAGTCTCTTCTTCTCAAATCTGTATATGACTACTGACGACTCTAGGTTGTCTTCAACCTCTCTCTGATGACTTTCACCTTCTCCATAGACTAGAGGACAAGGTCGGGTCCAATCAACTCTGCTTTACCAACCTCAAACCAGTCAATCGGTGATCTACATCTCCTCCTGTATAATGCCTCATAACGGGCCATTTGAATGCTTGTGTGGTAGCTATTGTTGTATACAAACTCAATCAATGTAGATGGTCATCCCAATTAACCTTGAAGTCGATGATGCGAGCTCTCAACATATCCTCCAAAGTTAGAATAGTACATTATGCCTGCCCATCCGTCTGAGGGTGAAACATTGTGCTCAGATGTACTTTCGTGCCCAATCCTTTTTGAAAGGATCTCTAGAATTGAGAGGTGAATTGAGTTTCTCTGTCCGAGATAATCGACAAGGGAATCCTATGCAACCGCACAATCTCACGGATATACAATCGGGCATAATCCTCAGCCTTATAAGTTGTCTTGACTCCAAGAAGTGGGTTGATTTTGTCATACTATCAACAATCACCCAAATCGAATCATGTTGCTCTCAGAACCTTGGTAACCCATTGATGAAATCTATGTTGATCGTTTCCCACTTCCACTCAGGAATTTCAAAGTTCTGAGCTAAACTACACGGTCTCTGATGTTCAACCATAACCTGTTGACAATTGGGACACTTAAATACAAATTCAACAATGTCTTTCTTTATCCCATTCAACCAGTAGACTTCCCTCAAATCGTGGTACATCTTAGTAGCACTAGGGTGAATGGAATATTTGGAGCTATGAGCCTCAGCCATAATCCTATCTCGAACACTGTCGACATCAGGCATGCACAATCTTCCTTGATACCTCAAACCCATCTTCCCTTTTTGAGAAAACCATCACGTTCTGGTTGTGAATCGCTTCTTTTAATTGGAACAAAACAGGGCCTTGGTCTTGCTTCTCCTTCACTTCCAACACTAAGGATGAAGTAGAACCATTCTGAACATTGACCTTTCCTTCATTGTTCTCCTCAAGTTACACTCCTAGTAGAACCAATCTATGCACTTCCTTTGCTAGTTCACTCTTTTCTTCCTCCACGTGGGCAATGCTACCCATACACATCCTGTTAAGAGCATCAACAACAATGTTAGCCTTACCTGGGTGGTAGAGAATGCTCATGTCATAATCCTTGAGCAACTCCAGTCATCTCCTCTGTCGCAGGGTGAGCTCTTTTTGGCTGAACACATACTGCAAGCTCTTATGGTCAGTGAACACATCCACATGCACTCCATACAAATAGTGACGTTAGAGCTTAGTGCGAACACCATTGCTGCCAACTCGAGATCATGAGTCAGATAGTTTTTCCCATGGATCTTAAGCTGTCTGGAAGAATAAGCTATCAACTTCCCTCTCTGCATAACCACACAACCCAATCCAACTTGGGATGCATCATAATATATCACAAAGTTCCCCGTCCTATCTCGCAAGGTAACACTAGTGTTATAGTCAATCTAGTCTTCAACTCCTGAAAACGCTTTTCACATGTCTCAAACCACTGAAACATGGCCTTCTTCTGAGTTAGCTTAGTCAATGGGGATGATAGAGAAGAGAAGCCTTCAACAAATCTATGATAGTAGCCTGCTAAACCCAAGAAGCTTCTTATTTCTATGGAGAAGTTGGTCTTGGCAAGTTCTTAACCACTTCAATTTTTTGCGTATCCATCCGAATACTATCTCCTGAAACAACATGGCTCAAGAAAGCTACGGAATACTTAGAAAATTTTGCATACAACTCATGATCTTTGAGCATTTGCAAAACCACTCTAAGGTGATTAGCATGCTCCTCCTCATCCTTAGAATATACCAGAATGTCATCAATAAAAACAGTCACGAACATATCAAGATATGGTCTGAATACCCAGTTCATCAAATCCATGAAAGTTGCAGGTGCATTTGTCAACCCGAGGGACATGACCAAGAACTCAAAGTGGCCATACCGTATCCAAAAGGTTAACTTCAATTGATGATAACCTGATCTGAGGTCTATCTTGGAGAAACACGAAGTACCCTGAAGTTGGTCGAATAGATCATCTATCCTAGGAAGAGGATATTTGTTCTTTATAATGACCTTGTTCAATTGTGGGTAGTCTACACACATTCAGAGAGACCTATCTTTCTTGCGCACGAATAGGACAGGAGCACCCCAAGGTGAGACACTAGGCCAATGAACCCTTTCTCTTGCAAGTCTTTCAACTATTCTTTCAACTCTGAGGGGGCAATTCTATAAGGTGGAATTGAAATGGGTTTGGTCTCGGGAAGAACATCAATCCCAAATTCAATCTCCATATCAGGAGGGACTCTAATAAAATTGTCAGGGACACCTCGGGAAACTCATTTATAATAGGGACTGACTCAAGGGTAGGAGATTCAACATCATCAGATTTGACTCTCACAAGGTGGTAAACACAACCTTTAGAGATCAGCTTTCTATCTCTAAGATAAGAGATGAATTAGCCCTTAAGGGCAACAAAACTCCCTCTCCACTCTTTAAACTTAACAATCTAGGTTCTACAATCAACATAAGCATAAAAGGCATGAAGCTAATCCATGCCAAGTATCACATCAAAGTCAACCATCTCTAATTCTATCATGTCAGCTAAGGTATCTCTATGATAGATAGACACTACACAAATCCTGTAGACTCTTTCAGCTAAGATAGACCCAACAGTAGGAGTAGAAACAGCAAAAAGTTCAACAAACACTCTAGAAGAAACCCAAACTTGCTGGCCATATAAGGGGTCACAGAAGACAAGGTGGCACTCAGATCGAGCAATGCATAACAATCAAAAGAAAAGACTCGAAGTATACTCGTGACAACATCTGGTGCAGAATCCTTCTCTTGTCGATTATCCATAGCATAAAGGTGGTCATCCCGCCTCCTGTACCAGTAGTAGCACCCCCTTGTTGATTGCCCGCTGAAGGGGCTGCGGATGATTGTGGTCTGCTGCTTCCCTCACCTCGCCTCCTCTTTGGACACTCAAAACTGAAGTGACTAGCCTATCCATATGAATAACAAACATTGTTTCCCCAATGACACTTACCCAGATGTAACTTACCACACTTGCCACAGGGTGGCTTTCCCCTTATGCCTTGGCCTTGGGTCACACTGGCCTGCTATTGAGCACTCGGAGCCCTGAAATTTTGATAACCATGAGATTTCTAGTCATACTTGTTTCGCTGAACAGGCGCACTCACTATAGACTATGCAGGATGAGATGATCTCCTCTAGAAATAGGACTTGTCACCCTTATTCTGTCTCTACGGGCTGGGCTCATGTCCTGCTGACCTTGCCTTTCTGTTCATCTGCTCTTCTCTATATTTCTTCTTTTTTTCCTCTGTTTGCTGGGCATACACCATAATTCTAGAGATGTCTGTGCCCGGAATAAGTAAAGTTGCCTTACACTCTTTTTGCATATGTGTTCCCAGACCAGATACAAACTTCCTCATCCTCGCCCTCATGTCTTGCACCATCTCTGGAGCATAACTTGATAGCTTAATGAACTTAAGGTTGTACTCTTTCATGGTCATCCCTCCATGCTTCAAATTCACGAACTCATCCACCTTCACCTCCCTCAACTCTTGAGGAAAGAAGTGGTCAAGGAATGTTATTTCAAAGTCCTCCCAGGCTGTAGGCTCTGCACTCTCACCTCTACTCTCCTCCCCGCTGATTGTACCACACATTAGCAACATCCTTCAGTTAGTAGGAGGCAAGCTCAACTCCCTCAATCTTGTCAGCATGCATCACCTTTAGAACCTTATACATCTCCAATAAAGTTCTGTGGGTCCTCTTCCACCTTCGACCTCGATACACTGGCGGGTTCATCCTCTGGAAGTCTCTAAGTCGAGTTGTAACTGAGGGCTCCTGTGAGCTAGAGATAAGAGCTTGCGTACCTTAACTGTTTCCCAAGGAGGCCACTAATTGAGTCAGCATGGTAATGGCTCCCCTAAATTCTGCCTCGGCAGTGGGAGCTAGCTGGGGCTGAGCAGAGGGCGCCTGTGGTACCTCAGTAGTCTAAGCGGGCATCCCCGTGTCCTATTCTCTAGCTTAATCAGGACCTCTGGTTGAGCATTCGCAGCAGTTGAGGCTGGGGCATCTCTCTGAGTAGTTGTTCTCTTTGGCGACATTTTCTATAAACGTATAACACACAAGTTACAACAAGATATCCATAAGATAAAACTCTATCGCATGAATCCAAATCATCAAAGAAGGGTAACTTTTCCTAATGTCCTAGAGCCTCCTACTTATGAAGTTTGGTGCACAACATACTCATAAACAAGACTCTACTTGACATGGCTTCATAGACTCCCTAGGACACTCAAACTCTGTGCTTTGATACCAAGTTTGTCATGCCGGGGAGGGTACCCTAGGCATAATTGGCACTCGGAAACTATTGCTAGCCCCAAGCTAACCACCTAGGCTCATTGCATTCATTTAATCAACTCATATACGGAAGATATAGAGAGAATAATAGACCATCAGTGGTTATCACAATCACTATCATATAAAGTACGGAAGAAGTGTCTCAATAGAAAAGAAGTGGGAAATAAACAATCCTGACATCAACAATCAACTATGTATATATATGAAGCATCTATAGCTATCCTCTAAGAAGGTACCATGATAGGCCATGGATACCATAGTTTAATGTAATAAATCATAAATGAATGAAAAGATAAACAAAACACGTCCACTAAAAGCAAGGGAGGAATCACCAAGTCTCTATCTGGAAATCTTTGAACCTTAATGATTAGTCTGCTGAAGTTCCCTATCTACAGAATCTGAATCATAAAATGATGCAACGCCAAAAGGGCATTAGTACATGGAATGTACTGTATATAAAGTGGGCTAAAGTAAACAATATCTATGACATCAGATCATCTATCACTCATTCTCAACTCAGAGTAAAGGACAGGACTTTGTCACCTCACTATCCATCAATACATCACACAATCACATCAACCTCAGAGTACTATCAACATGGAACCCATTTGAGAGTTAATTCAGGGGTAAGGAACAAGTCTGTTGGGGATCCCAAAGAAGTCTGTCAAGCCCTCGATGGGGCAAAGGAAACATTCTCTTTCACAGTTCAATCCTCTCTTACGCTGTCCACATAGTTAATGAGTGTGAGTGGGACTCACTCTTACCCATTTTAGTACTAATACTCTTCTCAGGACTCAATACTCATAGAAGTCTATCAATTTCAAGCTTGTTATACAACCATCCCCCCTCTCAGGCGAGGACCTCTTCTCATCTATCATTCTATCGACTCAAGAAATATCTTCTTCCTTTTAAATTCTATCTCAACCTCATTTAAACCTCAAGAATATTAACTCCATATATTTCAGCAATCACTATACTCATTTGAAGACTCAAACCACAACAATCAACTTAAACGACCCCAAATAGTTCCCCAAAACATGCCTTGAAAGTGCTCGAAATCTTATTTTCCGTATATCTAAAAATTCATTTAGAATTATGAAAATTCAACTTCTTAATCTTGTTTAGGGGGTCCAAATTAGGGTGAAGATAGTATAAGCTTGAATTTAAAGCAAAGGAATTGAATAATGAAATTTCACTTGGTGCAATTTCCAGTAAGGGTCTGCGACACGAAGACGTGTATTTTCCTTCACTGTCTTTTCTAGTTCGCCCAGATTTTTCTAAGTAATGGACCTAAGTTTTTTCAAATGTATTTTCACCTATACTTAGTCTTATTTCACCCTCATATCATCCAAAAATATTCCCCAATATTTTCCCAAATACTTAGGCTCATTTCTAACCCTAAATTCATATCCCAAGCTCAAGGCCAATCTATAGGATTTCTTCAAGGATCTCACCCAAGCTTCAAATCTCCATTAAAGTCATCTTCATGAACTCCACAAAAGATAAGGTATGTGATATTGAACCATTGGGTCCTTTCACCCATGATTCCTAAACCCTCTTTTACTTAATATTACATGATTTAAAGTTGATTTTACATGTGGGTCTTGTATATTGAGAAATTTACTTTATAGTGATTTTAATTCATGAAAGTACGGTTGTTTAGCATGTTTTGAGCTTCAAACCTTGGATCTAATGTTGGATTTGATGAGGGGTTTTGATATGAATGTCTTAGGAGTGTTGCAAGGTGTTGATTAAAAGTTTTACCACTGATATTCCTGCATGATTTCATCTCTAAATTGCATGCTTTTTTACCCCCGTTACACACTCCCAAAGTATTTGACAAAATGTCTGGTCATGGTTTCTTGAGGAAATGAAGGTCTAAAGCATGAGATATTATATGATAATGAAATGAACTTATGTACATAATGAATACTATCTAAAGTGTTGTGGTAGACCATTCCCAATTCAGAGGCCTTGTTGAGGGGTCAAAGACTCAACCACTAGGGTGATGGATGCCATCATCACCAACCCAGTTCAGGGGTTGATTTCTCAACCACTAGGGTGATGGGTTGAGGGGTTGATTGCTCAACTACTAGGGTGATGGATGCGATCATCACCAACCTAGTAGAGGGGTTGATATCTCAATCACTAGGGTGATGGGTTCTATCATCACCAACCCCAAGGGTTTAATACCTTGGCAATCTAGTTTGGTCTCCCCTTCACATATGATATTCAATATGAGCATGATTTACTTAAGCATGTTTCACTTATGCATTGATCATACGACCATTTTGCTATATTATGTCTATTACATATCGTGATGCATTTTGGATTATAATGCTTATCTCTTGTTGTATTGCCTCCCACATACTTAGTACATTCAAATACACTAACACATACTCTTGCCTACATGATATCACCATGTAGAGACTGGTGTCCTAGTTGATCATCCTCCTCCTTCACGTGGCTAGACGGTGTTATTCCAATCTTGTTGGTGAGTCCTATATTTTGGGGACTTTGGCTTATGTTTCTCTCTTATCTATGTATTGATACACTATCTTATGTTCTATTTGACTATGAGGGTGAGCCCAGTTACTTTGTCTTGGCCCCGCTTTATCTATGTATTTAGAGGTGTTTGTTGGACATGTTGTGTATTTATGAATGAGCTTTGACTCCTCTATGTTGTTTAAGTATTACACTCTCTCTTTCTCCTTAGTCCGACTTCCCCATGTTCATGTTTCTTATGATGTTTTATATTGCTTCCGCGACCAAGGATGTGTAATAATATGCTGAGGCTTATTTCGAGTCCCTTTGGGTTCCCTATTCATCGGTCACGTCTAGGCCCTAGGCTTTGGACATGACAAATTTGGTATCAGCGCACTAGGTTGATAGATCGTCGGAGTCTAACACACCGCGCCAATTACGCGCCGATTAGAGTCCTATTCATGGTTGTGAAGCGCGCCATGACTATGAATAGGAGGCTATGAGGCGTTTTAGAAAATGTTTCCACTCTTCATGTCCTAAGTCATGGTATAGAGTTCTAATAAGTATTTTCCCCCCTAACAATTGTTCTTTGCCATGCTAGATCATGCCGAATACTAGAGGAAGATGAGCCCAAACTCCTGTAGAGCAGTCTATAAATAGTGAGCTCCGGGATGCTATTATTATGCTTGCCCAGGTGGTGGCCATGCTACTACCCCGAGAGCTAGGGTAAGGGACTTCATGAGGATGAATCCTCTAGATTTCCATAGGTCAAAGGTGGATGAGGATCCACAAGAGTTTATTGATGAAATCTACAAAATATTTTCAATCATGGGTGTTAGGCCAAATGAGAAGGCGGAGTTGGTGGCGTACCAACTTAAGGGGGTGGCCTAAATTTGGTTTGATCATTGAAAAGGTGAGAAGGGTAATGGCTATGTGGTTCTTTGGGAGGAATTTAAATTGGACTTCCTTAATTGGTTCTTCCCTCTTGAGCTTTGGAAAGCAAAGTTGGTTGAGTTTATGAACTTGAAACAAGGTGGTATGAGTGTGAGGGAGTATGCCCTCAAATTTAATCAACTTTCAAAGTATGTTCCTTATTTGGTGGCCGACCCTAGGTCAAGGATTAATAAGTTTATTATGGGGGTCTCCGATTTGGTGAGTGAAGAGTGTTGGTCCGCCTTGCTTATTGGTGATATTGACTTGTCTCGGTTAATGACATATGCCAAACAAATGGAAGAAAAAAGGTTGAGAAAAAAGAGGGGCCATGAGGCCAAGAGGGCTCGACTTGAGGGTAGGTTCCACAAGTGTGCCAGATTTCAAGGCCAAAGGCCTCCTCTTGCTACAAATAGGGGCTTGCCAATGACTTCCCTAGGCCTCAAGGTGTTGTTGGTGTAGCTCCTAATGATGTGTGTCCTAAATGTGGAGGGGGTCAAAAGGGCCCATGTTTGAATGGTTCCAATGCATGTTTTGAATATGAGGAGCTTGGTCAAAAGAAGGTAGATTGTCCTAGAAACTGTGGCAAGGTTTGGGATGCAAATGTGGTTCCATTGGGTAGAGGTGGTCCTCAAGGTGGTGACCTGAGGCACAACTGCTTCTATGCACTAAATGGGAGGCAAGGGGTTGGTCAGGTCCCCGATGTTGTTACCGGTATGTTGAAGATCTTTGATCTTGATGTATATGCTTTGATTTATCCGGGTGACACCCTTTCGTTTGTTACCCCCTTTGTTGCTAAAAAGTTCCATGTTGAGTCAGAGTTATTGCATAATCCATATGAGGTTTCTACTCCTATTGGGGAATCTAGTGTTGCTAGGAGGGGGTATAGAAATTGTCCTGTTTGTATCTTGCATAAAATCTTACCTTGTGATCTTGTTGAATTAGATATGGTTGATTTTAATGTTATTCTTGGGATGGATTGGTTGCATGCATACTGTGCTTCTATTGATTGTAGAACCCGTAGGGTCAAGTTTCGATTCCCAAATGAGCCCATCCTTGAGTGGGAAAGTCATGATGTTGCAGTGAGAGGTAGGTTCATCTCATGCATTAAGGCCATAGGTTGATTTCCAAGGGGTATTTGTATCATCTTGTGAGGGTTAAAGATGTGGAGTCCAAAGTCCCTTCCATTAAGTTGGTTCCAGTTGTAAATGAATTTCTTGATGTATTCCCGAATGACCTTCCCGGTACCCCTCCCGAAAGGGAGATAGATTTTCAAATAGATCTCCTCCCCGATACCCAACCTATCTCCATTCCCCCTTACCATATGACCCCGATGGAGTTGAAGGAGTTAAAGGCGCAATTGAAATATTTATTAGAGAAGGGATTTATTAGACCTAGCCAATCACCTTAGGATGCACCAGTGTTGTTTGCAAAGAAGAAATATGGGTCATTTAGAATGTGCATTGACTACCGGCAACTCAATAAGGTCACTATGAAGAATAGATATCCTCTTCCAAGGACTGATGATTTGTTTGACCAATTTCAAGGGGCTAGCTTTTTCTCTAAGTTTGATCTTCGGTTCAGGTACCATAAAGTAAGGGTGAGGGAGTATGAAATTCAAAAGACGGCCTTCCGGACTAGGTATGTGTATTATGAATATGTGTTGATGTCCTTTGGATTGACTAATGCGCTGGCCATCTTCATGGACCTAATGAATATGGTCTTCAAGCCCTATCTTGATTCCTTTGTTGTGGTTTTCATTGATGATATTTTGATTTATTCACATAGTAAGCAAGAATATATGGGCCATTTGAGGGTCGTGTTGCAAAGATTGAGGGAGGAGAGATTGTATGCCAAATGTGATAAGTGTGAATTTTGGTTGAAGGAGGTTGCATTCTTGGGTCATGTGGTGTCTCGGGATGGTATAAAAATGGATCATCATAAAATCGATGTGATTAGCTATTGTCCTAGACCATTAACCCTATCAGATATTAGGATTTTCTTAGGCATTGCGAGTTACTATAGGAGGTTTGTGAATGGGTTCTCCTTCATTGCTTCTTCCATGACAAAACTGACTCAAAAAAAGGTTAAGTTTGTGTGGATCGATGAATGTGACAAAAATTTCCAAACATTGAAGGATATACTTGTGTCCGCTCCTATATTGTCATTATCAGATGGGCTTGAGGGTTTTGTTATGTATTGCGATGCATCTAGAGTTGGTTTTGGTTGTGTGCTAATGCAAAATGGTAAGGTCATGCCTATGCTTCTAGGCATCTCAAAGTGCATGAAAAGAACTACCCTACCTATGATCTTGAATTGGCCACCGTGGTATTTGCATTAAAGATTTGGTGTCATTATTTGTATGGGGTGCATGTTGATATCTTCATCGATCATAAGAGCCTTCAATATGTCTTCACTAAAAAAGATCTCAACTTGAGACAAAGAAGGTGTATAGAACTCCTTAAGGACTATGACATGAGTGTGCATTACCATCCCGTAAGGAAAATATTGTGGCGAATGCTTTGAGTCGGGTGTCCATGGATAGCCTAGCTCATGTGGATAGTGGTGAAAGGGAGATAGCTAGAGAGGTGCATAGGTTGGCTAGATTGGGGGTGAGGTTGGAAGATGTGGGTAATGGTGTTGTTGTTGTTGATGGTTCTAAATCTTCTTTAGTTGATGAGGTAATAGCAAAACAAGATCTAGACTCCTCCTTGCTTGAGTTGAAGGCCTTGGTGAAAGAAGGCAAGATAGAGGTTTTCTCCCAAGGGGGAGATGGGGCCCTTAGATACCAAGATAGGTTGTGTGTGCCACGTATTGACGGTTTGAGGGAGAGAATTCTTGATGAAGCCCATAATTCTTCCTATTCTATCCACCCTAGTTCCACCAAAATGTATAGAGACTTGAGGGATGTGTATTGGTGGGGAGGCATGAAGAGAGATATTGCTAAATTTGTTTCCGGTTGCCATAGTTGTCAACAAGTCAAAGTCGAACATCAAAGGTCGGATGGCCTAAACCAAGACATAGAGATTACTACTTGGAAGTGGGAGGTAGTTAATATGGATTGTGTGGTTAGGTTACCTAAGACTAGAAAAGGTTTTGATTCCATATGGGTCGTGGTTGATAGGACGACAAAATGGGATCACTTTTTACCGATCAAGACTTCATATGGGGCTGAAAAGTATGCAAGGTTGTACATCCATGAGTTGGTGAGGTTGCATGGGGTTCACTTATCCATTATATCGGATCATGGTGCACCATTTACTTCATACTTTTGGAGATCTTTTCAAAAGGGTCTTAGAACCATCACTATAGTACAGTCTTCCACCCTCAAAAGGATGGCCAAGCTGAGCGGAGAATTCAAACACTTGAGGATATGCTTAGGGCTTGTGTCTTAGAGCTTAAAGTTAATTGGGATGACCATCTTCCATTGATTTAGCTTGCTTACAACAATAGCTATCACTCTAGCATCGGTATGGCTCCATTTGAGACTCTCTATGGGAGACATTGTAGATCACTAGTGGAATGGTTTGAGGTTGGAGAGTTGGCTTTATTGGGGCTGGGGATTTGGTTATGGATGCTCTTGAGAAGGTAAAGATGATTAGAGAAAGGTTAAGGACAACCCAAAGTTGTCACAAATCATATGCCGATGTAAGAAGAAGAGACCTAGAATTCTAAGTAGGTGATTGGGTTTATTTGAAGGTTTCCCCAATGAAAGGTATAGTTCGTTTTGGTAAGAAAGGTAAATTGAGTCCTAAGTATGTTGGTCTTTATGAGGCGATAAAGAGGGTTGGTGAGGTGGCTTATGAGTTGATGTTGCCTAGTGAGATGAAATTGGTCCATCCGGTGTTTCATGTCTCTATGTTGAGAAAATGTATTGGTGATCATAATGCTATTGTACCTCTTGATGTTGTGGGTGTTGTTGAGGATAACTTGACTTATGAGGAGGCCCTGGTTCAGATTTTATATAGACAAGTAATGAGATTGAGGAATAAAGAAGTTGCATCCATTAAGGTCCTTTGGAGGAACCAATAAGTCGAGAGTGCTACTAGGGAGGTCGAAGCGGATATGCGAAAGTGGTACCCTTATCTCTTCCACACCGCTCAAGCTTAAGGTACTAATTCTAAGTCCCCTATGTGACTTCAAGTCTTAAATTTCAGCCCCTATGTCATTCATGTGCATTCATGTTTAAGTTGGCAATTTATGATGATTTCACACTTATAATGGGATTTTTAAAGTGATGTTTGAAATGAAATGCTGCATTCATGTTGGGGATGACTTGTTCATGATTATTATTTACTTGTACATCTCTTCTACATTCAGGGATGAATGTTTCCGAGGGGTGAAAATTAAAACGACCTCAAAAAGTTCTTGAAAACGTGTCTCAGAAGTGCCCGAAATCTTATTTTTCGTATATCTAAAAATCCGTTTGGAAATTCAAAAATCTAACTTTATGTTCTTGTGCAGGGGGTCCAAATTAGGGTGGTAAGGGTCTAACCTGGAATTTAAAGCAATAGAATCGAATTATGAAATTTCGCTTGGTGAAATTTCCAAGGAGGGTCCGCGACCTCTCCGTGACGCGGAGAGGTGTATTTTCTGTCACTGTCATTTTCTAGTTCGCCCAGATTTTTCTAAGTATTGGACCTAGGTTTTTTCAAACATATTTTCACTTATACTTAGCCTTATTTCACCCTTATATCACCAAAAACATTCCCCAATATTTCCCCAAACACTGAGACTCATTTCTAACCATAAATTCAAGTCCCAAGCTCAAGGCCAATCTCAAGGATTTCTTCAAGAAGCTTCAAATCTCCATTAAAGTCTTCTTCAAGAACTCCACAAAAGCAAAGGTATGTGGTGTTGAACCATTGGGTCCTTTCACCCAAGATACCTAAACCCTCTTTCACTTAATATTGCATGATTTAAAGTTGATTTTATATGTGGATCTTGTATATTGAGAAATTTACTGCACAGTGATTTTAGTTCATGAAAGTATGGTTGTTTTAGCATATTTTGAGCTTCAAACCTTGGATCTAATTTTGGATCTGATGAGGAGTTTTGATATGAATGTCTTGGAGGTATTGCAAGGTGTTGATTATAGGTTTTACCACTAATTTTCCTGCATGATTTCATCTCTAAATTGCATGCACTTTTGCCCCCATTACACACCCCAAGGTGTTTAACAAAATGAAGGTCTAAAGCATGAGATATGATATGATTGACT
The DNA here is from genome assembly GCA_025774065.1 of Solanum ossicruentum. Classification (NCBI taxonomy): domain Eukaryota; kingdom Viridiplantae; phylum Streptophyta; class Magnoliopsida; order Solanales; family Solanaceae; genus Solanum; species Solanum ossicruentum. The sequence goes on along the minus strand of JAOTQR010111325.1, from coordinate 4,706 downwards.
ATGTGATGATGAAATGAACTTATGTACATGATGAATACTATCTAAAGTGTTGTGGTAGACCATTCCCAATTCGGGGCCTAGTTGAGGGGTCAAAGACTCAACCACTAGGGTGATGGGTGCCATCATTGCTAACCTAGTTCAGGGGTTGATTGCTCAACCACTAGGATGATGGGTGTGATCATCACCAACCTAGTTGAGGGGTTGATATCTCAATCACTAGGGTGATGGATGCTATCATCACCAACCCCAAGGGTTTTATACCTTGGCATTCTAGTTTGGTCTCCCCTTCACATATGATATTCTATATGAGCATGATTTACTTAAGCATTTACATATGCATTGATCATACAGGTCATATCGCTATATTATGTCTACTGCCTATCGTGATGCATTTAGGATTATAATGCTTATCTTTTGTTTCATTGCATCCCACATACTTAGTACATTAAAACATACTAATGCATACTCTTGCCTACATGATATCACCATGTAGGGATGAGTGCCCAAGTTGATCATCATCCTCCTCCACGTGGCTAGACGATGCTATTTCAAGCTTGTTGGTGAGTCCTCCATTCCGGGGAATTTGGTTTATATTTCCCTCTTATCTATGTATTGAGACACTATCTTATATTCTATTTGACTATGAGAGTGAGCTTGGTTACTTTGTCTTGGTCCCCTCTCTATCTATGTATTTAGAGGTGTTTATTGGACATGTTGTGTATTTATGAATGAGCTTTGACTCCTCTATATTGTTTAAGTATTACACTCTCTCTTTCTCCCTTATTCCCATTTCCCCATGTTCATGTTTCTTATATATTTTATATTGCTTCCGCGACCAAGGATGTGTAATGATATGCTATGAGGCTTGTTTGGGGTCCCTTCGGGTTGCCCATTCGCCGGTCACGTCTAGGCCCTAGGCTTGGGACGTGACATCAACACACCCATAAACAGTCAAAGCTCTAGACATCACCCTACGTTCATTATTGTAGTCTTTAACATGGAAAATTATAGTTTTAGCATAAAATCAGTCAATAATACATGCAAGTAGTAATATAAAGTATGATGATCATCAATTTAAGATTATATATATATATATATAAGATAAATATCAAGAAGTTCAACTCATGAACTATCCACTATGAGCTAATAACTTAATCTATACATTGGGCACATGGAAGCACAATTCCATGCTCTGGGTAGCGTTTACATACCTGGAATAATGAACAATCAAGTTTTCTTCTAAGAATTCACACCTGAACATGAAACCCTCCACTCTCTGATTTTCTTCTCTTAGGAACCCTTAGTAGAAACTTAGAAAAATAATGGGTTTTGAACCCTCAATCGCTAATAAATGAGTTCTAAAACATGTTTTTAAGACTTAAAATGGGTTGGGAAATACCAAAATAGCCTTCTCGAATTTTAAAAGAAAAAGTTCAAAATATTTACACTAGTCTGCGACACGCCACGGGTGCGAACCAGTGATTTTCAAGATTTTCTGTAAAATCCAATTTTCGGCAAAAAAGTTTTAAAAAAAAGATGAAGTATTGCTCCGCGTCCTGTCCGCTTCGCGCCAAGGACGCGGACAGACACTGCCTCTGAATTAATTAGGCGAAAATTATTTTTCGCTCCTGTTGTTATTAAATCGGCTTGAGACCATTTTTTGACTCAATTTTCTACGTTGACCGCAATTCGGTCTTGGTTTTCCATCGGAGCTTTCGAAGACGCGTCGTGCATACGATTAGGTTTTAAGGGTGTTTCGGTAATTTCACAAGCTTTTACAGTGGGTGAGCCAACTCTTAGTGTGTAATAGCTAGTAATGGGTAAATGAGTAGAAACGAAATGAAAAATAATGATATAACAAAAACAGTACCAGAAAAGCCAAAGTATATACACAAATAAAAGAATCCTTCCTAGAACTTAGAAGTCGTTATGGACCCTTTCTTTTCTCTTCATCTCTCTTATAGTTTACAATGAAATGAAAAGGATTTTGTGAAAAAGTTTAAGTTGTCTTTTTGCAATATCACAAGTAATTTTAGTAAAGTTTCTTGGATAGTCTTGTGTAGTATATAGGATAAGCATGTTGTAAAAGTATTTAGATATTCTAGAATAGAAAATAAAGTTATTAGAATTTTCTAGTAGATGTTCTAGAGAATTAAATATTTTTAGAAAATCAAAGAATAGTAAATCATATACTATCTACAACTATTCATACATAGTATTAATAGAGGGTATCTTGTACATTTTTATCAAACTGAAACCCATTTAACCCAAATTGAAAGCAATTCAAGAGCCTTCTTCCATAATAAAGTTCTCTACCAAAATGCTCATTCTTCTTTCTAGCTTTCGTTTCTATAGTTGAATCTTTTGATCTTAGTTAATGATCTTGGGCTAGTAGAAGGTGCCTTCTAGTTGGACAGTTTTGGCAGGCTTCACGTGATTGAGAGAGCCTTATCACAAAAACAGAACGACCTCTGTCCGTGAATCAAAGTTGGAGTTTTCCTGAAAATAAAAGAGGAGAAAGAGAGGAGCTGAGAATTTCTTTTTTTTTTAAGGAAGTGAAGTCGTAATTGATTTTAAGATTCACAAGGGCATTTTGGGTATTTTAGATTCTTTTAGAAATTGAAAAGGCTGATTGATTGGGATTTTGGGCTGCGCATTTGGGCAACAGTCCCATATTTAAAAAATATTTACCACTTATAGCAACATAATTTTTTTAACCATGTATAGCATATTGATTGAATTATCCAATATTTCTGTTAAAATTCGCTCAATTCTCCTAAATCTTCCATTTTGCTATCTTTTGGTATAGTTGGTAATAAAACAAAAATATATTTAATTTGGTAAATATTAGGCCTTCACTTTAAGTAATTTTTTCTTTTTTTGAAACTTTCTCGACTTGGACCATTCTTTGACAGCCAAATTGGCTCATCGTTGAGGCACCTTTTTAGTCCTTTTGTTCTTTAAATTAAATTCTTTTGAGCTTCTAATTTAATGATTAAAATACTATATGTATAAATAAAGTACTAATAATATAATTTTCGCTAATAATTCATATTAATTTAGTAAGCGTGAAATTTGAAATGAAGAGACGGCACTCAGTATATTTCTAAAAAATGAAGTGTAAAGTGGTAATAGTAACGTTTTTTAAGAAAAGTGTATTTATGTTAGTAATTCTAAAAATAATGTGATAAGTGTCTTTCTTATTATCTAAATTCCACTTATTATAAAATAAAAATAAAATGACTGACGCACCCTTTATTTTGAATGAAGGAAGTAATTTAAACATGGTTTCATCATTAAAACTAGTCAAACTAGTAAATGCAAAATCACAAGAAATTAGATGTGCTCTTATCATTTTAGATTTTTACAATAAATGATGTTAGTATTTCATTAATTCAATTATATGAAAACATGGCATTGTGAAGACATTTTTTTCTTTTGTAACTGAAATGTAATAAATGTGTAATTATTTATGATTTATATGTTAAATGATTTTACTATATTAATTAGAAGAATACTTCTTCGATGAATTAAACTTTTTGGTTCAGTCCTTTGTTTCTATTTTGAGATTTCATCGCCAGGTAAATAGAGAAAAAGAAGGGATTGTAAGTTTTATTCTTAGAGTCATGTTCATTTTATCTATAACAACATTCCTAACAATTTTGATTAGTTTAAGTACAATTTTTCTTTTTGTTAATACGATAAAGAATGATCAATCTTCTTGTTATTTGTAATGAAGGCTAAAAATTATGAATCTGTAGGGTACCGCAAATCATGTTGGCTTTATAAATTGCAATCCTTAAAAAGTAAAACTAGTTCTCCATTAATTTTGGTTTTATTTTTGTGTTTGATCTTTCGTTTCTTAATTAAATTGATTTTTCCCTTTTCACCTTTGAAGGTGAAAGTAGAACATTTTAATAGATACTTTTTTTCATTTGCATTATGCCATGGGAGATGCTCTATCATTTTGGTTACAAATTTGATAAAATTTTCTAATCTTGTATTAGTATTTAAAAGTCAATTTACATTGTACAAATAATTTATCCAAAATCTAATAAAGTGAGTTCTCTAAAATTTCAAATTCATAAACTCAAAATTGTAGCTCTATATCTATATGTGTTGTTGTTTTCTTTAATCTCCTCGTGTTTTTTTTTAGCTCTTTTCAGTTTGCAATGGCAATAAGACGTCTGAAGGAATTCCAACAAGGACTTCTTCGTCAAATGTTGAGAAGGGTTGGATCTAACTTGTCCCCATCTCAATATTGTTTAGACTTTTTTTAAAAATCTTTATTTTAGTTTTGGTTGTTAGACTTAATGAATATTCCTTATTCATGTCTTTATGCAGATGTTGGTCAATAATCAATTTGAACTTTTGATGACTGCTAAAAGAGCTGAAAATCCCCAATCTGTAATTTCAACAATTGAGGAATATTGTAATGAAGTTGGGGAAATTTTGTCACATATGAAAAATGACATGTAGTACTCTCTAAACTCAAAGACCCTAATGCATCTATGATTTAAAAAAAAACACTAAATTTAATAATTCTATGATAAGTTGAATTTTCTATTAATTCTATCTCGTGCAATAATTTTCTTCACATTTAGTTCCTTATGGTTACTTGCATGTCACGACCCAACCCAGGGGCCGTGACTAGTGCCGATAGGGCACTCAGACAAACACTAACCCGAAAACCCGACTATTACAGA
>JAOTQR010111316.1:0-25962 GCA_025774065.1 Solanum ossicruentum | reverse complement strand
TGCCGAGTAAAGGCTTTTCATTTCTCATTAGGATTTCAACTGCTTTTGGTGATCAAAATGAAGCGAAAGGGTGCAATTTCTTTATATGTGCTTTCTTATGCATTGTATCATATTGATCTTGAGCAATATTCCTTGTGTATGCTCAAGCTAAATTTATATATCTTTTATCATTTGTATACTTATATGTTATGTTTAATAATGATCGCATGTCAGTTTCATCCATGTATTGCATCTTACATACATAGTACATTCAAATGTCTAACACATATATTTCTTGCATGATTTAACCATATAGGGACAAGTATTCCTCCACCGGCTCGTGGCTAGTACTCAACGTCAAAGACTAGCTTTGTTACTTGTGGAAAACCCTTAGTTAGAGACTTCTCCACTTTTTCATTCTATCTTATATCATTCCTTTGATTTAAGATGATGTATTTGCACCGCTTCTGAGGCATTTACTTTCTATTTTGCACTGTTTTAGACTTCTTTCTATCTGATATAGATCGATTTGTACTCGTCCCATCTGCTTATGATATATGGACAAACAAAATGATTGTAGTATTTACATTATTTTTTAATGTTGCTTCATTGTCAAATTAGCCCTTAGTCCCTTTCCAATGGGGTTTTCCATACATTATTTTGATTAAATATCTATGAATGCTTAAGATGCTTGAGATGGCTTAGGTAAGGAGCCTTCAGATATCTCATTCACCGCGTGAATACTAGGCCCCTAAGTCGGGTCATTACAAAGTTAGTAATAGAGCATGGGATTTTAAAATATTCCTCGGATGTCCATGCATACCCTGTAGCATAGAGTCTCATTTAAGGTTGTGAAGCACGCCATGATTTTGAGTGAGAGGCTATGGGATGATTTAGGAAAGTCTTCCCTTCTTTCTTATTCATCTCGTGCAATGAATAAAGTTTTTTGCTAAGTAACGATGGGCTTTTGCTTATTTCTAGATCGTGCTGCCTCGAAGAGCTCCCCCTCAACAAGGCATTCCAGAACAACAAGTTCCTATGCTCCAATAGGACGATGGAGTGTCTCATGCATAGTTTATAGCCGCGTTTACCCTTGTGGCCCAAGCATTGGCCAATTAGGCCAATGAAGAGATAGCAGTACCTCCTCAAGTACCTACTACGACCACCAGAGTACGTGATTTTATACCGTTGGACCCGTCGGTATTGCATGGATCTAAGACGGATGAGGACCCTAATGATTTCATAGAGGAGGATATTGGGTGATTGTGGTGATGGAAATTCCATTAAAAGAGAAGGCCGAGTTGGTTACTTATCATCTCAAATGAGTCGCTATGATTTGGTACGTGCAATGGGCCGACGAGAGGGGCTAAGGAGCGACTCCTATTGGTTGATAGAAATTCAAATGTGCCTGTTTTGGATCAGTTCTTTCCCATCATGCTTAGGGAGGTAAAGATCCAAGAATTAATCAACTTGAAGTAAGGGACTATTAGCATGAGGTATATGCCCTCAAATTCACCAAATTGTCAAAGTATGCCCCATCTATGGTTGCAGATCCGAGGGCTCGCATGAGAAAGTTTATTTTGGGTATCTCTAAGTTGGTCTCCAAGGAATGCAAGATGACCATGTCGGTTAAGGAGATGGACATTTCCTACTTGATGATGTATGCAGAGCAAATTGAGCAGGAGAGGCTTTGTGAAAGGGCAAAGGAGTACAAGAGGGCTCTAGTTTAAGTAGGAGTCACTCTCATGAAAGAGGCAGTGGTCACAAATTCCAGGGTGGCCAAAATCAAAGTGGGAAAGGATTCACTTACACTCCTCCTCCCAAGAAGGACAAAGGGGTAGCTCCCATGCCCCAAAGTCCAAATATTCCTAAATGCGGGAGGCCTAACAAAGGACAATGCCAAGCTAGGTCAAATGCTTGCTTCACTTGTGGGAAGCCTAGCCACTTTGCTAAGGATTGGAGGAGCGAGGGCACAAGGCCTCAAGGACAAAGGGTTCAAGTCTAAGGTGCCCAAAGGACTAATTGATTTTACCCTCTTCATGGTTGCCAAGAGGTCAAAGAAGCTCTAGACGTGGTTTCCAGTATTTTACCCTCTTTTATAACTCCATCACTTGCATATAAGTTCCATGCATGTACCGAATTCCTCCATGAGCCCTCTGAGATGAGTAACTCCATAGGTGATTCTATCACAGCTTGAAGAGTCTATAGAAGTCATCCCATTTCTATCTTGCATAAAGTGATCCTATTTGGCTTAGTCAAGCATCCCATGGTAAACATCAATGGGATTCTTGTTATAGATTGATTGCATGCTTCTTATGCTTCCATTGGCTTTAGAACCAATAGGGACAACATCCAATTCCCTAATGAAACAATTCTTGAATGGAAGGGTAGCACTATTCATATTGGGGTCGATTTATATCTTTTGTACAGGCCTGTAAAATAATTTCCAAGGGATGCATCTACCACTTAGTGAAGGTCAAAGATATCTCTTCTAAAGTTCCTTCTCATGAGTTAGACCCTGTTGTAAGTGAGTTTCCTGATGTCTTCCTAAGAGAGATATCTCGTATTCCTCAAGAATGGGAGATAGAGTTTGGTATAGATCTCTTACCTGATACTCAACCTATCTCAATCCTTCCTTACAGAATGGCAGCGACTCAAGGATTTATTAGAAAAGGGTTTTACTAGACCTAGTCGATCTCCATGGGTAACCCCGGTATTATTTGTAAGGAAGAAGGATGGGCCACTTCACATGTGCATTGACTATCCGTAACTCAACAAGGTCACCACCAAGAATAAGTATCACCCCTCAAGGATTGGTGATTTGTTTGGCCTCACTCATGCATCGATCATGTTTATGGACATCATGAATAGGGTATTTTGAGCCTTACCTCGACATGTTCATTGTGGTTTTTATTGATAACATCCTTATCTATTCCCGAGGACAGCAAGAACACAAGGAACACTTGAGGACAGTATTGCAAACCCTGAGGGAACAGAAGTTTTATCCAAAGTTTGATAAGTGCGAATTTTGTCTAGATGAGGTTGCCTTTCTTGGGTATGTGGTTTCTATAGAGGGCATCAAGGTGTATAGTAAGAACTATAGCGGTAAGAAATAGCCAAGGCTATTGACTCCTACTGAAATAATGAGTTTCTTGTGTCTAGCTTGTTACCATAGAAGGTTTATGCAAGGATTCTCCACTATTTCATCTCCACTTACCAATATAACTCAAAAGAAGGCTAAGTTTGTATGGACAGATGAATGTGATAGAAGTTTCCAAACTTTAAAGGATCGGTTAACTTTCGCCCCCATATTGATTTTGTCAAAGAGGAATGATGGGTGCATCGCGTATTGTGATACATCAAGGATTTGGTTGAATTGTGTGTTAATGAAAAATTGGAAAGTGATTGCGTATGCTTCAAGCCAGCTGATAGTGCATGAGAAGAATTATCAAACTCATAACCTTGAGCTTGCGATAATGTTGTTTGCCTTAAAGATTTGTTGACACTATCTGTATGTAGTTCATTTGGATATTTTCACCGACTACAAGAGTTTTTATCATGTATTCACCCAAAAGGATATCAACTTAAAGGCAACGGAAGTGGTTAGAGCTACTCAAGGATATGAGTATGAAGTACCACCCGGGGAAGACCAATGTGGTAGGTAAAACCTTAGTAAACTTTCCATGGGTAGTGTGTCCTATATTAAAGATGATGGACAAAGGGAGTTAGTCAAAGATGTTCATAGGTTGCCTAGAATAGGAATGAAATTGAATGAGTTCAGAAGTGGTGGCATTCTTTGATTAATGAGGTTAAGGCCAAGCAAGATTTTGATCCCGCTTTGGTTGAGTTGAAAACCATAGTAAAAGATGGAAAGGTAGAAGCCTTTTCACAGGGGGGAGATGGTGCACTTCGATACTAAGGAAGGTTGTATGTGCCCGATGATATTGAGTTAAAGAAGTTGATCATGCAAGACGCCCAAAACTCTTCATATTCCATTCATCCCGGCACTACCTGGATGTATAGATACTTGAGGGAGTTTTGTTGGTGGAATGGAATTAAGCAGGACATTTCTAAGTTTGTGTCTAAGTGTGTAAATTGCCAACAGGTCAAGGTTGAACACCATAGGTTGGGTGGCCTAGCACAAGACATCAATATTCCTACTTGTAAATGGGAAGAGATCAACATGGACTTCGGTACCAAAAACCAAAAAGTGTTTGACTCCATATGAGTGCTAGCTGACCGCATGGCGATGTCAGCTCATTTCTTACCTCTCAGGATTACTTACTGTGTCGAGGACTACGCATGCTTATATATTCAAGAGTTGGTGAGGTTGTAAGGGATTCCACTGTCCATTATATCAGACCGTGGAGTCTAATTCACTTCTCACTTTTGAAAATTGTTTCAAAGAGGACTTGGGACACTAAGGTGAAATTGAGTATGACTTTTCATCCCCTAATCGATGGGCGAGCCAAAAGGATTATTCAGACGTTATAATATATGTTGAGGACTTGTGTGTTAAGAGTTTAAGGGGAGTTAGGGTGAACATTTTTCACTTATCGAGTTTTCCTACAATAATAGCTTCCATATAAGTATTAGGATGGCACCATTTGAGGCATTGTATAGTAGACGGTGTAGATCGCCTATCAGGTGGTTCAAAGTCAGTGAGGTGGAATTAATAGGAAGGGACTTAGTGATAAATGCTATGAAGAAAATTAAAAGTATAAGAGAGAAATTGCAAACAACCCAATGTTGGCAAAAGTCCTACTTTGTTGTGAGAAGAAAGGGACTTGAGTTCCAAGTTGGTGATTCAGTTTACTTAAAGGTTTCTCAAATGGAAGGTGTACTCCGATTTGATAAGAAAGGAAAATTGAGTGCTAGATATATGGGACCCTACGGGGTGGTGTCCAACGACCCCCAGTTTAGGAGCCTAAGAGTACAGAAAAGTTTGCCTGAAAAATGAATTGGAGTTATTAGACGAGGGCAACTTACGACCTGTAGACGGAGTTATGAATCGTAGTTAGGTCCGTAGACTGAGGACCTTGAATTGAAGGAAATTGGATTTTTGGGAAAGTGAGCTATGAACCAATAACACATCCTATAAAGTGTCATACGACACATAGAATCCCTTCGTGGATAGGAACCTAGAGGATGATAAAAATGGCTAAGTATGGAAGGAAGCTATGAGTCCAACCACAACCTGCAAGTCCATATATGGCTTGTAAGATGGATCATGATTTTGGGGCCAAAAATAATAGTTTATGATTCTTTGCTTATAAACAATAGTTCAGGTCGTGCTTCTTTATACGACCCGTACACTGGGCTCTCGTGGTTTGGATTTCTGGATTAATTAAGGGTACTTTCAACATTTTCTATTCCCTTAATCCTTAACAACCTTATCTAGCCCCTTCATGACCCCTTATGCAATTCCAAGACCCTCTTCCATCAAGTCGAGTGCAAGCAATTCCAGTCGTTTAAGTTTTAGCACGAGTACATGTATATGTCTACTTTAAATGATCATATATCTTAGAAAAAATGGATTAGATGCTGGAAAACCTACCAAATGAAAGCTCTTTGAATTATCTTTCCGACGCCACTGATTTTACTCATTAGGAGTTTGGACCAAAAAGTTATGTGCATTTTAGTGAAGCACTGTCAGGCTACCTGCACATGCGACCCACCCTACGGGCCATGGATTAACATACTATCCAAGAATAGGCTTTCGTGGGAAAAAGGATGTTGTTGTCCTTTCCTCACACCCTAAGCCCAATGATACATCATTTTGGTTTCCTACACGCCCTATATAAATTAAAATACTCCCCCAAATAACCCCATTCCTAAAGCATTCTCCAAAAACCTAAATCCCAAATCTCTCAACCTATTAAAGTCCCCCATTGAAGGCAAAAACTAGGGTTTTGGAATTCCTCTATCAAAGCCTATGATTTCTTTAAAGATTTTCAACTAAGATACATGGGTTTGATTAGTGAAGCATTTTCCTTCACAAAGCTAAATTTTCTATTCTATTTTTGGTTTGATACGTGGGTTAGATTTGTTATTTTTGGAAAGTTGACATAATCATGTAGTTTTTGATGCATTCTTAGTTATATGAAGTATATTAGTATTTTATTATTACCTATGATGCATATTGAGTTGAAATTTATAATTTTCTAGTTAGGATTCTACAAGGACCATGTTGGATTGATTTAAATGATTCTAAACGATTACATCCTAGTTTTGGATGACGCTATATGAAAGAGTGCACTATGAAGGAAGGAAGGTCTCGATCCATGCTATATAAGAATGCAAAGGTTTTAAATGTTAAGAATCATTATTTGTGTCATGGCTTCACTCGAATACTATGAAATATATTAAATCTAAGAATGAATGAATGATTAAAGTGTGAGTTCTCTCACCTAACTATAATTATGATATGATGAAAAGCCATTAGTAAAGGCACAGACATGATTTAAGAGCTATCCTTATGAAGATGATTAATGTTCTAAATGCTTATGGGATAAGTTTTTAGAAGACCTTTCCATATTAAATGACTCTATATTCATGTTTATGATTTTTCCGTGAGAGTTCATTTAGCATCAAATGGACATTGGGATGAATGCAGAAGCTCCCTGTTAGAAAAGGCATGAGACCATTAGTACAATCCCATTGTCCTATGACTATGTGCCACCGTATGGAATAGGTGTCATTTGCTAGTAGAGGTTGACTTCTAGACCACCCGTTAGTAGAGGCTTTCTCAATAGTTAGCTATAGTGGATCCACTTAGGCATCTTAGGAGGTCATCTTGGCATGTAATATCCCCCTTTCTTCCAGTGTAGGGGAAACATCGAGATTAGATCACATTTTTTTTGTTGGTTAAAGGTTGCTCTCACATATGTTTATGTGTTCCTCATGTTCCCAAAGTGTCTTTCTACGATGATTTATAATGGTTCCTTTATCTTATATCCAAAGGTATTTTAAAGTTCCTATGACATCATGACCCTAGCCTAAGGCCTAGATGTGATATAACGAATGGGAACCTGAAGGGACCCAAACAATCCCCTTAGCATATCAACCACACATCCTTTGTCGCGGAAGCAATGTAAACAACAACAAGAGATATAATAAAAAGGGAAGAGGGACTAAGGAAAGTCTTTGATAATCATTAGAGCATTAGAGAGTCAAGCTCAAGCGAAAGTATGTTATAATATCCAACAACACCTCTAACATGGAATGGAACGGGGGCTAAGAAATTTTTCGGGCTCACCCTTATAGTAACAAATATTGGACATAAAGAAACCTCGAGATAACATGAGTAATAAAGATAGTGTCCTCGGACTTGAGAACTCACCAAAGCTTGCTTCAAAAGATCATACCAGCTATGTGGAGGATGATCAAATGGTACTCCGGTCCCTATATGGTAATATCATGTAGGCATAGAGTATGTGTTAGTATGTTTGAATATACTAAGTATGTAGGATGCAATGCAATAAAACATAAGCCAACATAGTCAAAATGCATAATAATAAGCAATAGATAAGTGTAATCTCAATATGACATGCATGATCAATGCTTGAAGTAAAACATGCTTGTAAATCATTCAACTTGCATAAGACATAATACATGTGTGGGAAGAGACCCTAACCGACATGAGTAAGACCAAGCGAGCTACAACTTTAATCTCGATGATTAGCCTCATTGGTAATGAGGTGGTCTACTTGCCAAGGTAAACCATACTTCACTTTACGGGAGCCCGTCCCGTTTAGGAGAAGTAACCCCCCTTATGGGAACCCGTCCCATTTCAGGGTAGATTTCATGATAAAATGTACTAAATGGATCCACTAGCAATGCAAGGTTAACGTATAATCCTATGTTGGCACATAGTTTGAGGAAAAGAGTATGGACCTTTAAAGATAGTCTATGCCGACATCCAATCCATCGGTGCTAAGTCTAATTCCATAGAATACCTTATGTATAGCTTGTAAGAACATTACTTAAGTAGCTCATAAACATTCTTGACTTTTAATGGTGAGCCTAACTTGAAACATGAGATTAGATTATAATCATACATGAACCCCTTACTTTAACATGAATGGCTCACAAGAGATAAAAGTCTTGAAATAGGGTTTAACTTGATACTTGTAACATCATAGATACTTTTCATACATTCAGTACATATTTGAAAGCCCTTTATCATCATATAGTCACTTGACTTGAAAATCATCAAATAGATCATTAATAACTTGAGAATTCTTAACTTGACATTTTATCAAACACTTGGTGGGTTCATGATACTTGTTCAAAATCATGCAACTCGAGAGTGAAATAAGATGAGAAAACTTAATGCAAATCAACCCACTAACATGTAGTAAAACACCCATGTAAGGTACCTTGAGATCCATCATCAAATCTCATAATAGATCATAGTTTCATAGCTCAAAACATGCATAGTCTCAATAGACAAAACCTATTCATGGTATAGGCTTGAAATAGATAGTCATGCATAATCAATCAACATTTTCATAAAACCCCAACATAATTCATGCTCATAATTCATAATAAGAGATATCCATAGGTAAAACAACTTGAAAACATTCAATTTCATAAAAAAGAAGATTGGGATCCATGGGTGAAAGGACCCAATGGATGAAACCTACATACCTCAAACTTGGGTTTTCTTGAGATGAGCTTGAAGAGAACTTAGAGCTTGAAGAGAATCCTTGAGTTCCAAAGTTAAGCTTGAAATCGTTGAAATTTGAATGAGACATTTGATTAAGTCTTAGAGAGGTTTTTATGAGGGTTTTGAGCGATATGGAGTTGAAAAATGGCTAAGTATAGGTGTTTCACGCAAGGGGGCATGAGGCTATGACTTCAATGCCCTTAGAGGAAACAAAAAAATTAAAAAGAAAGTGGGTTTCATGGAGATTTTTAGTGAAGTTTGTAGATCTGAAGTTCAACCACACGAGACCTCTTTACGAGTCGTAGATCATAGATGAGTCGTATAGAGTCATTTCGTGAAGAATTCCAGCAAAATCCAGTGAAGAACCAGTTGATGCAGATGAAGTTTACGTGAGCAAAATATAAGTCGTAAAATAGTCTATGAATCAAAACTGGATCTGTAGAAGTAAAGTCCAAGATCTCAAGAGCAGAGCACAAGACCCCATTTATGACTCATAAGTCACTTTACGAGTCATAAAGGCCTGTAGTATGAAGTCATTGACCAGTTTTTCTAATGTTTTAGGACTTGTTTGTAAATACTATAAATAGTAATTTTTAGGTCATTATCCATAGAGTACAGTAGAAAGGACGTCGTTAGAGAGTATTTTTACGATTTTACACTTGGAGACAAAATATTGTAGAGAAGAATATACTTGTAAATTCATTGTATCTTTCAATCTTGTGATTCTCAATACAATTTGGATGTGCTTCTTCTTCAATCCAATTGGATAAGTGGTCATTATATTTTCTCAATTCATAGTTTCTTCATCTACCCATAGTATGAGTAGCTAAATCCACAACTTAGGATTGTGGGAACCATGAAGATCTAACCAAATAAACTCGATTAATTTGCACTTCTTGGAATGGGTTTTTGCATGTATTAATAAATTCTCTTTGTTTTGCATGTTTTATAGTGGTGGCCAACATTAGAAATTGCCTAGTGTTACCTTCTCGATCCAGGTGATAATAAATAGGAAAAGATATTGGTTAACAGGATTTGATGATGTATTCTCATTTAATCAACCGAACCAGACCAAGGGGAGGTTGACTGGACTATGGTAATGATTAGTATTGCAAACTATGGAGATGGGCCAAGGCACATAGTGAAATTCCCCTCTCACCTTAAACCAAACGGCTTGGTGAAGTTAAATTACCATCCTACATACTGTACTCTTGTCGAGAATTGAGTTATTTGAGGATGTTGAGTTGGTGAATCATGGGAAACGCAATTCCTAAGTTGTTCTCCATTATTGATTGTCTCTTGTTTTTTTAGGTTTAGTTCAATTTCTTATCAATCATTGCAAACCCTCCCCCCCCCCCCTCTTTTGGGGAATTAAGTTAGTTAACACTTGAATTGTTTATTAGTGAATCAATCTAAAAGTCTCCATATTCTCTATGGGATTCGACCCTAACCTTGGTTAGGTTTTATATTTGACAATGACCGGTTTATCTTCCAAAAGAGAGGTGTAACTTAGATGTGATTAATGATTGTGGCATCATTGCCAAGGAATGAGGTTAGACTTTAATTAAATTCACTAGTAACTGTAATTTGAGTGTCAATTTCTTAGTTACCTTGTATTTTAATTTTGTTTTTGTTTTGTTTCTTTTTAGGGTATACTAGCTTGCGTATGCCCAACACTAGGGAACAAGAAAATCCTTTAGCTTCACTTGATCCAGAGATCCAACGAATTACAAGAAGAATGGGTCAAGAGAATGCTATGGGTAATGCAGCCTTGAATCAGAATGTTAATGATAATGATCGGAATGACAACCCACCTCCTTTGAAGAATATTCCACAGCCTTGGGATTTCAATAACAATGCTTACCAGTGTAATCAATATAGATTGAACCCCTATGGCTATGGATGTAAGTGGGGCGATTGTGTTGCCACCAATACCAGCTGACACAAAGTTCATTGTTTCTAGTGGGTTACTTCAAAAGCTGCAAAACTCAGATTATTTCTGGGCCTACCATCGGAGGATCTATATAGCCACTTCCACAACGTGGCATTTGTTTACAAAAGTGTGATAGGGACACAAAATCTATCTATGGATGTTGCGGAGCTTAGTGTTTTCCCATTATCTCTTACGGGCAATGCTGCGATATGGCTAATTGAGCTTCCATAGAGTTCAAATACTAGTTGGGCAGATTTGCAGAAGGCCTTTTTAGAAAGGTACTTCCCTAGATCGAAGAAGCTCAAGTAAAAGGATCAAATCAACAACTTTGAGCAACTTCCTGGTGATTTAATTAGTACTACGCGGGGGTGATTTACTAAGTGTTTGAGGAGCGACCCTGACAACAAAATAGTTGATGATGCCGGGGTGGAGATCTTTTACCGTTCCCTTAATAATAATAGCCAAGCTTGTGTTGATACTATAATGGGAGCATGTTCCTTGATCCACCATTTGCAAAGATTGCCAAATGTATGGAGCAAGTGGTCAAGACTAATCGTGCATGGGGATAATGGGATAGAGCTTCGATGAGTATTTCATGTGTTGTTAATGTTGGTTTGGAGCAAGCCAAGATCAATGAGGAGATTATGCAACAATTTGCTCAACTTCGCATAGATGTGGTGATCAAGCAAACCAAGAAAGAATAAATGCGATAGTTCACCAACCTCCACGTGCACCCATGTACGATGAGCCTTATTATGAAGAGGATGCTTATTTTATGAAAGATCATATGAGGGGTTTCTGGACCAATTCCCAAGGGTCCAATCAGGACTACTGGCACCAAGGTCAAGGAAACCAAGGTCGGAAGTATGCTAGAGATGAAACTTATAGAGACAACCGAAGTGGTTACTCTGAGAGGAATATGGGTCCTGAAGCAGATTAGGGTAGAAGAGGTGGTTTCAAAAATGGTCCGTATGTGCCACCACATAACTGAGACACTAGTACAAGTAATTTTAGAATTGAGGAGATCTTTGATCGGTAGTTGAAGAAGGCCGAGACACAAGATGAACCTCTAAGGGGCATAAAATCCAATATTTAATCATTAATCAAAAGACAAAGTCTCAAGTTGTGGCCACTAAATAGCTTGAGCAATAATTTGGTCATGTGTCAACTCAGTTGAATCAGCATTCGAAGGCTACATGGCCTAGCAACGCAGTTCAAAATCCAAAAAATGAAGGGCAATATATAGGGGTTACTACTAGAGGTAGCAAGAGTACCATTGATCCTCTTATGCTTGTTGGGGTAGAAGATATATGTGAGAAGATAGTTGCAGGTAAGGATGTGGTTGAAAGAGATGATTGTGTCAAAGATGGAGTGACCGAGGCAGCTAAAAAGCCACAGAACTATAAGACTGTCCTAAGGGCTCCTCTTCCTTTCCCTCAAAGTCTCAAGAAGAGGGAGATGAAGGCAAGTTCAAACACTTTCTCTCTATCTTTAGAAACTATCCATCAACATCCCTTTGATTGAAGCTTTAGAGAAAATTCCAAGTTTTGCAAAATATATAAAGACTTGATTACTAAGAAGTGGACCGTGAGTCAAGAGCTTCAACATTGTAGTGCTATCACTAATAAGTGATTAGCTCAAAAGCTTGAAGACCCAAGTGCTTTCACTATACCTTGCACTATAGGAGATTAGAGTTCGTAAAAGAACTTTATGATTTGTTTGCTAGTATCAATTTGATGCCTCTTGCAATTTTGGGCGCCCCTACTCAAACTAAGATATGGTTGTTAACGGCAGATAGAACATTCAAGAAACCTGTAGGGATACTTTATGATATATCGATAAAAGTTGAAAATTTTATATTCCCTGCAGATTTTGTGATTCTTGATTGTGAGGTTGTTTTTGAAGTTCCTATTACTTTGAGAAGGCCTTTCCTAGCTACCAGTCATACCTTGGTTGACATGGAGAAAGGTCTGCACAAGTTCAGATTTAAGAATGATGAGGGTATGTTTATTATGTGTCAACAATCAAGGAGGGACAATGATGAGAGAGTTTTTTTGGTTATTGAGATTGTTGATGAGGATGCGCCAGAGGTACCACTTGAGCTAAGACTAGGTGCTGACACTTTGGAGGCAGTATTGATGAACTTTAATAGTGATGGCATCGAAGAATATGAGGAGCCAGTAAATGCTCTAGCGCTGTCCTTTGGTCCCAGATGCCAAACTAAACTAGAGCTAGACTTGCAGAATTGGGAGTCACCATCCACAAAGCGCTCCATAAAAGACCCACTGCGTTAGAATTGGAAGCACTTTCAGTACATTTGATATGTATTTTTGGGATCAACAATACTTTGCCGATCACAATAACTGCAGATTTGATAGTGAGCAAGCAGATGCCCTTGTAATCATGCTCAAACAATTTAAGCAGGCCATCGGATGGACTATTGCAGACATTATTGGTATCCCTACTGGGGTATGTTCATACCAAATCTGTTAGTTAAGAACTACAAGATAAGCATTGAGCATCAAAGGCACAAAGAGACCATTAAATGGTTGGATGCAGTAGTAATCTACCTAATCATCGATAGTGAATGGGTAAGCCCAGCACAGTGTGTTCCAATGAAAGTGGAATCACAATGGTACCTAATGCTAATAATGAATTAATCCCTATGAGGTCATTCACAGGATGGAGGGTGTGCATGGATTACAGAAAGCTCAATGTCTCAATAGAGAAGGATCATATTCCTATGTCATTCATGGATCATATGCTTGACAGACTAGTAGAAAAGGGGTGGTACTATTTTTTGACGGGTATTCCAGCTAAAATCAGATCATCATCGCCCCAGAGGATCAGGAGAAGACCATATTTACATGCCCTTATGGTACCTTTTAATTTAAGAGGATGCCATTTAGGTTGTGTAATGCACCAGCAATATTCCAGAGATCCATAATGTTCATCTTCTCAGACATTATGGAGAGTACTATTGAGGTCTTCATGGATGATTTTAATATGGTTGGAAACTCATTTGAGAATTGTTTGGCACACCTATATGATGTGTTGCAAAGATGTGTTGAAAGTCATTCGGTGCTAAACTGGGAAAACTATCATTTCATGGTGAAAAGGGATATTGTTTTAGGCCATAGGATATCTGGAAAAGGCATTGAGGTTGACATAGCTAAAGTTGAGGTGCTTGAGAAGCTTCTACCACCTATCTCAGTAAAGTTTGTGAGGAGTTTATTAGGACATGCAGGATTCTATCCAAGGTTCATAAAAGATTTCTCCAAAATTTCATACCCATTATGTAAATTATTGGAAAAAGATGCTAAGTTCATGTTTGATGATGTATGTATGCAAGCCTTTTAAGAGTTAAAAAAGATGTTGACCTCAGCACCAATTATTGTGGCTCCAGACTGATCCAAGCCCTTTGAAATCATGTGTGATGCAACTTGGGTTGCTCTAGGTATATTATTGGGACAACACAAGGAGAAGATATTACATCCCATGTATTATTCCTACAAAGCCCTAAATACAACCCAGAAGAATTACACTGTCACTGAATAAGGGTTACTTGCATTGGTCTTCGCATTCGAAAAGTTCAAATCATATATATTGGAAGCCAAAGTGATAGTGCATATAAACCACTCAGCACTTAAATACTTGATAGCTAAAAAGGATGTAAATCCAAGGCTGATGAGATAGGTGTTTCACTTGCAAGAGTTCACCTTTGATGTCACTGACAAAAAAGGGACAGAAAGTCAGGTTGCAGATCACATATCCAGATTAGAATATGGGAAATAATGAAATTTGATGATGCAATGGAGATAAATGATTTCTTTCCTGATGAGAGAGTGTTGGCTGCATTGCATGATCTTATACCTCGGTTTGCAGATTATGCAAATTACTTGGTGAGTTATATCGTGCCACCCGACTTAAACACACATCAACCTCAGAAGTTTATACAAGATGTGAGGAAGTTCTTATGGGATGATCCATATTTATTCCATTTATGTGCTAATGGGATTATTCGTTGCTATCTTCCTGAGGTCGAAATGATAAGCATACTTGAGGCATGCCACTCGTCATTGATGGGTTGACATCATAGTAGGATTCAAACAACCCATAAGATTTTATAATGTGGGTATTATTGTCCTAGAATCCACCAAGATGCCCATGACTATGCTAAAGCTTGTGATAGTTGCCAAAGAAAAGGTGGGATTACTCGTAAGCATGAGCTCCCTCTAAATGGTATTTTAGTGATTGAGTTGTTTGATGTGTGGGGGATAGATTTCATGGGACCATTTGTTAGCTCACATGGAAACAAGTACATCTTAGTTACTGTGGATTACGAATCAAAGTGGGTGAAGGTTAGGCTCTACCTAACAATGAGGGTAAACGTGTCACAACGTTCCTAAAAAGAAATATCTTCTCCAGGTTTGGTACTCCTTGGGCTATCATCAGTGATGGAGGTTCTCACTTGTTTAATAGACCTTTTAAAGCTTTTCTTGAAAAGTATGGAGTGAAATATAATGTGGCGATGCCTTATCATCCCCAAACAAGTGGGCAAGTGGAAGTGTCAAATAGAGAAATTAAACAGATTTTATCTAAGACCGTGAATGTAAACTAAACAGATTGATCCTGGAAGCTGGATGATGCATTATGGGCATACTGGTCTGCATTCAAGACCCTTATAGGCATGTCCCCATATCAACTTGTTTCTAGAAGGCATGTCATTTGCCAGTGGCACTTGAGCATAAATTAATATAGGCATTAAAGAAGTTCAATCTGGAATGGAATGATACAACTACCTCTAGATTGAGCCAACACAATGAGCTTGATGAGTTTGATAGAAAGTATGTGAGAGCTCAGTCTTGTATAAGCAAAGAACTAAGATACAACACGACCGTCGGATAGAAAACTGTCAATTACACTAGGGGACTTAGTTCTACTCTTTAATTCCAGACTAAAGTTGTTCCCTGGGAAGCTCAAATCCAGATAGTTGGGACCCTTTCGGATAGCATGCGTCTTTGATCATGGAGCCATTGAATATGAGAGACAAAATGGAGGTACTTTCAAAGTAAATGGCCAAGTCAAGCCATACCTTGGAAATGTGGAAGAGATCAAGACGGTTGAAGAATGGGATCTTGAGGAAGTCTGAGTACTCCTGATAACTATATCGTGTCGCAACTATAAATCAGGCACTGCTTGGATGACCTAAAGTGGACTATGGCGCTTAGGTGCCAAGGTATGTTTTTGACCCCTACTATTCTATTTTTGCTTGATTAGGTGCATTGGGGATAATGCAGAACTATTTCGATTGGGTGTGGGTAGTTATAGGCATTGGTGAAGTCTGAGTAGCTTATAGTCCATAACTATCCCAAATTTTGATCTTGAAGTTTTCCTGTTTATGTTCTTTTCCTCATGGATATTTAATTTTTGTTGAACCGGCACATTTAGGATTTCTATGGCATATAACATATTTTTATGTTTTGTTTTGAAAATTGGTACCCACAAACAATTTTTAATTAGTAGTTAAATGGAAACCATGCATGTTTGGCTGTTTGGCAATAGTTGTTCTGGTAAGTGAGGGTAATTTAAGATATGAAGCATGATCTATGAATTGCTTGTTGATAATGTATTGCAATGTCATGTGAGTGTGAGCTTATTTTGCCAGATTCATGTATTTTGTGCTAATTGAGAACTTGCCCTGTTACTCTAAGTTAGGTTGTAAATTAAATGGATTAGGAAGGGAAATAAAGTTTTACCCCTTATTCCAAATATTTGAGTCTTACATGTACCAATTCGTTCAAAAACACCTAATTAGGCCAACCTTGTCTAGTGAGAAACCTTGATATTGGCCCTGGTCTATCCTTGAGCATTGTGAATATTCATTTAGGCAAAAAGCCTAAGTTGAGGGTGGCTATCAAAAGGGGCCCTAGTTTGGGGAATAGATATTATATGCTTCAATATAGGCTAAAAGCCTAAGTTGAGGGCGGCCGATGTACGGGTAAAATCACAAAAAGAAGGTGGTGAGTTGGAAATGAGGAGGAAAAGAAAAAAACCATGTATCGAGTGCAAGAAAAAAAAAAGGATGCCTTAGATTGAGATTAAAGCAAAATGAAGTGTAAAGATGAGGCAAAAGCTGAAAAATGAGAAGAAATACCCGAAAAATCTTGAATGTTGAAAAAGGGAGGAGAAGGTGAAAATATTCAAGTTATTAAGGTAAAGTGATGAAAAACGTAGTTCAAGGATGGCTGTTAGTCACTATTTTTTTTGAAATGCCATATCAAAGCTCTTTAAGCCTACGTTACAAACCTAAAGATTCCTAAAGTGATCCTAGTCCAGTTGGTTGAAAATCTGAGTCATGAATATAGGGTCAAACCTATGATATTAGTCATCTTGCATTAGTATCTTTTGTGAGAGTGACTGTGTTTGCACAGTCCCAAAGTTAAATTTGAAATCATCATTGAGTGTCAAAAATGAGACTTCTTTCTGTGAAGGCACTTGCATTGCGTTGTTAGCATTTGACTTGTTCAGTGATTATGACTGTTGATATTCCCTTGCTTGTCATAGTTGTATTGTCAAATGCACTAGTGTGTTTTGATTTGCTAAATAGCTATTTGATCTTCTTTGAAAAGTTAATGTGGGTGCCTGAATTTGAATTATATGTGATGTATACCATTGGGTTGACGTCTGTGTGTTGCTATATTATCCATATAGATTGAGTGGTCGCTTGAAGACAAGCAACATTTTTAAGTAGAGGGTGTTAATGTGTTGTTAAAATATAATACATTTGAAGCTTAAAACTTAGGATTTTGTATGTTTTCAACGCGACATTTATGGTTTTTATATGTTTTTGGTGTTTATTTGTAAGAAAGTAGGTTGGCATGATTTTTGGGGAAAATTGCAGATTCTTCTAGTTTTTGAAGATTTACGGGACGCTCTACGAGTTGTAAAGGATTTTACAAGTCATAGAGTGGTTTTTATGGAGATTTTCAGTGAAGTTTGAAGATCAGAAATTAAACCACATGAGACCTCTTTACATGTCGTAGATCACTCTAGGAGTCGTATAGAGTGGTTTCATGAAGAATTCCAGTGAGATTTTGTGAAGGACCAATTGATGCAAATGAAGTTTATGACAACATAATATGAGTCGTAAGTCAGTCTATGACTTGTAAAGTGGTTCCACAGCAGTGAAGTCCAAGATCTCAAGAGCTAAACACAAGATCCCGAGCTAAACACAAGACCCCGATTACGACTCACGAGTCAGTTTACGAATCGTAAAGGCCTATCGTATAAAGTCACCGACTAATTTTTCTAATTTTTTAGAACTTGTTTGTAAATACTATAAATAGTAATTTTTAAGTCATTATCCATAGAGTACAGTAGAAAGGACGTCATCAGAGAGTATTTTTTAGGATTTTACACTTGGAGACAAAATATCAAAGAGGAGAATACACTTGTGGATTCATTGTATCTTTCAATCATATGATTCTCAATACAATTTGGGTTTGCTTGTTCTTCAATCCTATTGGGTAAGTGATTAATTATGTTTTCTCAATTCACAGTTTCTTCATCTACCCATGCCATGACTAGCTAAATCCACAACTTGGGATTGTGGGAAACATGAAGGTCTAACCAAATAAACCTGGATAATTTGCAATTCTTGGAATGGGTATTTGCATGTATTAATCAATTCTCTTCATTTTACATGTTTTCTAGTACTGGCCAATATTAGAACTTGCCTAGTGTTACCTTTCTGATCCAGGCGGTAATGAATAGGAAAAGAGATTGGCTAATAGGATTCGAATATTTGTTCTCGTCTAATCAACCGAACTAGACCAAGAAGAGGTTGATTAGGACTGTTGGTAATGGTTAGTCTTGCACACTATGGAGATGGGCCAAGTCACATAGTGAAATCCACCTCTCACCTTTGACCAAAAGACTTGGTGAACTTTAATTACTGTCCTACATGCTATACTTTAGTCGAGAATTGGGTTATTCGGGAATATTGAGTTAGTGAATCACGGGGAACACAATTCCCAAGTTGTTCTCCATTATTGATTGTCTCTTATTTTAGTTAGTTTAGCTTAATTTATTAGCAATCGTTTCAACCCCCCTTTTTTGGGGAATTAAGTTAGTTAATACTTGAATTGCTTATTAGTGAATCAATTTGGAAGTCTCTGTATTCTTTGTGGGATTCGACCCTAACCTTTGTTACGTTTTATATTTGATAAAGACTGCTTTATCCTCCAAAAAAGAGATGTAACTTGGGCGTGATCACCTAATCGACGCAGTTCTAGTCTCAATACTTGCATATATGTTTGGGTTCCTGATTGTTGATTTACAGGGTTAAAATTACCTAAACAGGGTTGCACGCCTCTATCGGCCTACCATTATTGATTGCCTAACTACATCGTTCAGCAGTGATAGACACATCAATAAAGGTGTTTTAATGTTATCTTCCTGTATTATGAAACAAGTGAGGTGTAAGGGTAGTTGTCATGGGTCTCCCTTAACGAATCAATCTAGTCTCCTAGTCGAATAAGTTTCCTATACAACTGCGTTCTATTCGTTCCAACATCTCTCGAATCCAAAATGAGCAACAAGTTTACTCCCTAGTTGGCCATACTTTGAAGTATAGATAGAAGAAGTATAAGAGTAGTCTATAGAAACCCATTCATATATTGTAAAAAACAAGAATTAAAACATTTTCTATGGTTACAATCCTAGAATATAGAAGAATTAGCGATGCATCATAGTTTCAAACATCAAGAATAGGTTAATAATCATTAACAACTAAAACTCAAAAGTAAAAACTAACCAAAATAGCCATAGAAAAGAGTTTCCCGTCGTCTCTACTCTGCTCTGTCAAAAACCAGTTATGAAACCTAAAGTCAAAAACAAAATATAAGCTAAAAATCTCATAATTTGATTTTACACCTATTTATTCAAAGTGTGCGCGATGCACACCCCTATGTTTTGAGATGATTTTTGCTTCAAATGCTGACTGGGCCAATTTCCCTCTTTTTTGTGAAAGTATGCGATGCGAATTGTGCCTTTTTTCTGCTTTGCGCCTTTTTCTCGAAGTTTTTAGCTAGCACAGCTTTTCCCCAGGTCTACAACATGCACATAAGAATTTTTCCTGAGTTAACTGATTTTTTTTCTTTAATTCTGTAGCTTTGTTCTTCCTTATGGTCTGGGTAAGAGTCCAGACTAGCATAATCTGATTAAAAACCTGCAAAAACACAAACAATAGGCGCACTCGACCCTAGATTAGCAAAATAAATTAGATCACCCTAAAAACACCTAGACTCTATGGATTTATCCTTTACCTAGGCTCTATTTATGGGTATCTTTGGCTTGCTCGGTATATAAATACATCTAAGATCAATCGCTCACCTTCCGGGTTCGGCTGGACACTAAGCTCCTTAAGTGAACCACTAACCTCGGAGGTGCCCTAATTTCCCGAGGGCTCATCTTGCAATCTATGCTTCAGGGGTCTGATCTCATCTTTCTTTTGTTTTGATGCCCATAGTACCTGAAATGTACACATTTAGCGAACATGGTTAGCCCCACAAGTTAAGGAATGAAAAGCATAAATATTTCAAACATGCTTACAGATAGGTCTATGAAGGCACTTCTACGAATCGTAGAAGGCCCTCGTAGAAATAGAGTGCATAAATTTTGGCTACTGAAATTGCATCTACTAGATCAAATACAACCCGCAGAATAATCTATGAATCATAGACTGAGTCGTAGATGTAATCCATATTGAATTTTTACAAGTAAGGATCAACGAGACTTGTCTACGAGTTGTAGAAATTTCTACGACTCCTATTCTATAGAGTTGCTTGGAGCTCTAGCATCTATTCGATAGAATGGCTTTCCGCTCCTGGTAGGCCGAACCAAATGCTTAGATGAGAAGCTTCGCCCCTGTAACCTTAACGACTTTGAAGGTCTCATTTGATAGAGTCTCAGAAACTTCAAGTTTCTAGAATTTCATATGAGGGGCAACTACAGTTCGTGGCATGTTCCATGGGCCATAGAAAACCCTTGTGAGTGAAAAACCTAGAACGTTGACTTTGTAAGTCTATTCATATCTTTAAGAATTAAATTCCCATCAAAGCAAGTAACGATGTACCCCCATATAATTTCTACAAATACCCAACACCCCACATACACTGTGTACATACATCCCCATTGAATCTCATTTTACATGTTTCCCCAAGCTAACAGACCATGTTTGAATGTATAAACACCAAATCACCCACATGTAATCCCATATCGATTTTCAAGCAATATAGATAATTCAATTCAAACAACATATGGCGACAAGGTCTCCATATACTATCATTCAAACACATCAAGATGGCCACACACAAAATTTTTCAGCTTTTAACATAATTGAAGCATTGGCAACACACTAGTCATGTTTAAATTCTAAGCAAAAAAAATGGCAAACATGGATTCCTACCTAATCTAATTGGATTACCATACCCATAAGCTAATTATAACCCATCACATCAACATCCATATTTAAAAGGATTTTAGGATAAAAAAACTTAACAAATTAAGTGAACAAGATGCAAAAATTGAAGGAAGAATCAAGGAAGGTGGAACCTAGGTGTCGGAGGTAGCCGGAAAAGCTTGCCGAAAATACGGGTGGTAGTCGATCATAGTTGGTAAAAAAATGCTTGGGAAAAGGGGTCAGGTATTTAGGGTAAATTTGATGAATAATGGAGGTCAAAATTATTTGACCCTCCTACTTATAGGTTGACCGAGTTGGCCAAAATTAATAGGCCCATGCTTCTATGAAACCTCGATTAAGGGCCATAAAAGATTTAATGGCATGTAGATCATAGTTTCGTAGATATCCCAAACCCTACTTTTAGGGCATAGGTTTCACAGACCAGTCTAGAAGTCGTAGAATTAAATACGACTTGTAGAGTTGGTCGTAAAACCCTCCAACATTTAATCAAAAGGGCAGTAGTTTTATCCACGGGCTATAAAGTTGGCTCGTGGACTGGAGCACATATTTTGCTCATTGGAGGTGTTCTACGAGAGAAGGTATGGATCGTAGTTTTGTATACAAACCATAGAACCTTGTAGAAACACTTCTTAAAGCCTTTTCAGCCGAATATGGCTAACTTGGTCATGTACCTGCATATTCTTCATAAAACACACTGCTACCATAGATGCAACCAGTCCAATGCTCAAAAGTTATAGCCAAAAATATGAAAAATTAAACTACCTAGAAGTCCAAAAGCTAAAACAAGGCAAAACTATAATTATTACATAAAATGTATTGGGTTGCCTCCCAAGCAGCGCTTGATTTATTATCGTGGCATGACTTGGATAACTTGAAAACAATTTCTTCGTCGTTCAATCTAGACTTGAGTTGGCCAGCCTCTAAATCCACTAGTGCTCGACCAGTAGCTAGGAAGGGCCTTCCCAAGATGATTGGGACTTTGAAGTCGACTTCGCAATCAAGGATCACAAAATTTGTAGGAATATGAACTTCACTACCTTGACAAAGACATCATAGAGCATCCTCACAGGCTTCTTCACCATGCGATCAACCATCAACAATTGCATGCTCGTCGGAGTAGGGCCTCCCAATCCTAGCTTCTTGAAGACCGCAAAGGGTATTAGATTTATGCTAGCACCAAGATCACGCAGTGCCCTTGCGAACTCCACATCCCCAATAGTGCAGGATATGCTGAAAGCATTAGCATTTTCTTGCTTCTACACCAAAGACCGTGTAGCAATCACAGTGCAATATTGAAGCTCTTGGGAGAGCTCCTGGCTTACAGTCCACTTCTTTGTGACCAAGTCCTTCACGAACTTCGCATACGCTGGCATTTTCTCCAATGCTTTAATGAGAGGGATATTGATGGAGAGTTGTTTCAGTATGGAGAGAAAGTGCTTGAATTTACCTTCCTCCTCCTTCTTTTTATTCTTTGAGGGAAGGGAGGAAGAGGTCTAGGAATAGGCTTCAACTTCTGTGGCACCTCTGCAGCATCACTAACCCCATTCTTGGCACGATCATCTCCTGTTTCTACATCTTTGACCTCAATTGTCTCCTCAAGAATGTCATCATCATCAATCGGCATAAGAGGATCAATGATCCACTTACTACCACAAGGAGTCACCGATATACACTGTCCCTCATTCTTTGAATTCTGAACTGTGTTGCTAGACAATTTACCTATCTATCGCTGGTTGAGTTGAGTTGATATCTGACCAAACTGCTGCTCTAACTATTTGATAGCAATAGAATGATATTTGATCTTTTGATTAATGCTAAAGATATCAGACTTCATCCCCTTTAATATCTCATCTTGTGTGTTAGCCTTCTTCAACAGTTTATCAAATATCTCCTCAACTCTAGAATTACCAGCACCTGTATCATAATTATGTGGTGGCACATAAGGACCATTCTGGTAACCATCTCTGTGACCCCAATCAACATCTCTATTTTGGCCTCTATTTCTGTCGTAGTAACCTCCACGATTGTTGTCCCTGAAGGCATTATCCCTATTATAGTTTCAACCTTGGTTTTCTTAACCTTGGCATCAATAATCTTGATTGGACCCTTGGTATGGAAAGCTTTGTGAACCTCTCCCATGTGGTACTGATTAAGTTATCAGAAAATTGCTCGAAGTTGTTGATCTTGTCTTTTAACTTGAGGTTCTTCGATCTCGGGAAGAACCTCTCCAAAAAGGCCTTCTGCAATTTAGTCCAGCTGATGATCAAACTCTTCGAAACTTAGATAGACATAGTGTTTCATTACCTGTTAGATATAATAGGGGAAGATACAAAGCCCAATAGCATTCATAGACAGATTCTGGTTCCCCATTACACTCTTACAAACAAACACAACATTGTGTAGATGGTTGTGTGGATCCTCTGATGGTAGGCCTATGAACAACGCACGATTCTATAGCATTTGAAGCAACCTACTCAAAATAATGAACTTTGTGTCATCCAATAGTGATGGTAACATAATAGCTCCAGTAACATACATAGCCATAGGTTTTTGCCGACATTGATTCCACTAATAAGCTTTGCCATTGAGGTCCTGTAGACATAGATCTATGTACTCAAGCGAAAGTGAGTTATTATCATTATCATTCTAGTTGTGGTTCTAACTAAGAGCTGCAGTTGTTTGAATTTGGAACATCGTTCTCAATGTTCTTTGGATTTGTGGGTCAAACGCAGTTAAGGGGATGCCTCGACTTTACATGTTGTGCATACACTACACTTTCACATGAAAACAAAATAAAAACAACAAAAATGTAAAATGAGGGAAACAAGAATTAATTCCTGAACTATTCAAATTAAACAAGTATAGCTGTATTCCCCGGTAACTATGCCAAAATCTTGATGTCCCTCAAGCTGCACCTCATTTTTGAAGGTTAAAGCGTTAGTTGTCAAGATATATAATCCAACCGAGGTTAGGGTTGATCACATAGGGAATATGGCAGCCTTAGAGAAATTTCAAGCAGTTTGGGTAGATTAACCTACTTATCTCCCCAAAGGGGGGATTTTGTAAAAACTATGAAAAGTAATCCTAGACTAAGACAAGTGTGAGATCAGTATAAAGAGTAACTAGGGTATTGTGTTCCCCATAATTTTCTTATTCGGTATTACCAAATACTCAAATTCTCTTCTAGTGTGTAGCATGCAGAAAGGTAAGTTACGTTTACCAAACTCTATGATCCAGGCGACAGGCAAATTTTCCTATGTGATTTGATCCATCCCCGCAGTGTGACATTATTAATTCTTACCTATTGTTCCAATATAACCTCCTCTTAATCCTGTTTGGTTGTTAGATGAGAAACATCAATCAAATCATGTTAATTAATCTCTCTTCCTATTCATTACTATCTTGATCCAGTCAATAACACTAGGTGAGTTCTAACGTTTGCCACTGTTAAAAAGCATTCAAACCGAAGAGAATTAATCAATACATGCATGCACACTTTCTAAAAAGTTAGAAAGTACCCAATTTTACCTTGTTAGTTCTTCATGGTCCCACAACCCTAGTTGTGGGTTAGCTACTCATTATCAATATTGATGCAAGAATCATGATTTCAAACATCATAATTGAGCACTTACATAATAGAATTAAGGACAATAAGTCCAAGTCTTCACCACAAATCACAAGATTGAATTAAAGAACACAAAATAATGTTTCACAAGTGTCTCACGATAACTTTCTGAAGTTTTGTATTGTTCTCTATTATTCCATGAGAAAAATAACCTTAAAAACGTATTATAGTATTTAAAATATAAAATCAAAACAAAATAGGAGAATTGGGTTGGTAGGCTCTACAAATACTTCTACGAGTTGTATAAAGTTTTACGGCCCATTACTTGTTCTTCGTGGATTCCTTCAGCAATTTTGGGGATAACTTCTACGAGACTCATCTACGGGCCGTATAAAGTTTTACAGCCCATGGAGGGTTTCATCTAATGATGATGACACATGGTCTATGACTCATAGAAACTTTTAGGGCTTTTCTGCATGTTCGTAGACTCAACTTTAGAAAATCTCTCTACACTGGATTTTGGTACGAATTTAACTTTACGACCCGTGAAATTTTTCATGACCCATAAAAGGTATCGTAGATCAGCAATTTCTGCAACTTTTGCATACATAGCCCAAGAGTCATTTCGACCCTGTAATCTTACAAGCCAAATATGAAAACATATCAAATCTACTAACATCGCCATGAGAACACATAAAATTCCAAGTTTTAAGCATCAAAAGTATTGTATTTTTACACCACATCAGCAAGCACTCCTCATTTTTGGATCATATGAATATGCTCATGATGTGTATCCTTGACTGAGTTCTACTGATGTGATATTGATATGAAATAAGGAACGAGCCACATGATCGTGGCATGTGACATTGATATGAAATAGGGAACGGACCATGCAACCGTGGCATGTGACATTGATATAAAATAGGAAACGGGCCATACAACCATGGCGTGTGACACTTATATGAAATAAGAAATGGATCATACGAGTCGTGGAAGGAGACACTGATTATACCAAAATGGGTCTCATAAGCTGGGGCAGGTACATCGAAGATATGTCTCTCATGGGTTCCGGATTTATTATATTAGCAAATGTGTATCATAGGGCAGACATGCATCATGATTACTTAACATCATATTAATTCATTCCATTTCATAATATATCATATCATTCTACCTTGTGATTGTGACTTAATTTGGTTATCGAGATTGGATTATGAGATGATTATGGATGGACTGCATCTGTTGAGTATCCGAAACTATCTTTGCGACATTTCTTATATATTTGATTTATTCCTTGTGGCAGTTGTTGGAGATATTAGTTGTGTAGT
>JAOTQR010111298.1:0-25969 GCA_025774065.1 Solanum ossicruentum | reverse complement strand
CCCGGCATGTCAAACCATTTATGTCATCTTATTTTTATTTTATTTTGGAAAAGTATTTTGCATAAAAGATTAAAATAAATAAATAAATAATAATAAATGATAACAATAGAATCAAAATAAAAAATATGATTTTATCATTATAGTTTAATTTTCAAACTTAGTCAATTTTTCAAATTTAGTCAATTGGTTTCAATTTAGTCAAAATTTATCAAACTTTTTCAAAATCTGTCAATCTTTTCAAAGTCAAAAGTTAGTCAAATTTTCATAATCGCCGGATAATCGCATTTAGCGGCCATTTCGAGTGCGTAAAACCTTCTTGAAATGGAAATATGAACCCGAACCTGTTTCTCTGGATTTTGAAAGATTTTTCTGTTAGGCCTTTTAAAAATCTTAATAGTTTCCTGATTATCCGCAAAATTAGGTGGCGACTCTACTTTTTCTTTTGAAATTTCGAAAATTGGTTTTCACTTAAATTAATTGAGTTTAAACTAGAATTTTTTGAATTTTCTTTCTTTCTCAAATAAAAAGCCATTT
Source organism: Solanum ossicruentum (assembly GCA_025774065.1). Classification (NCBI taxonomy): domain Eukaryota; kingdom Viridiplantae; phylum Streptophyta; class Magnoliopsida; order Solanales; family Solanaceae; genus Solanum; species Solanum ossicruentum. Next base: position 25,435 of record JAOTQR010111298.1, on the reverse strand, counting down.
TTCGGTATAACAGCTACATTATAGGTATTGAACTCACTTTAGCCTGCAATAAGGAGGGCCTCCTGAAGAACCCTAAAGGAATTTAAGGCTGCTATTCCTTAACCATTGAGAGAAAAGAGAAAGCAGGAGTTTAATCTGCTTTTTGGGTGTGTTAAAATGAATAAAATGTCCATCTAAACTTGCCTTTTATAAGCCCTTTTTTTCCCTTAAATAATCCCTTAGAACCTCCCTATTTTGCTTTATTTTCATCCACTAAATTGCCATATAGGTGATACAACTACTTATGTATGTCAAGCTACTCAAAAAGGTCAATGTAGGTAACTTACCTACTTGCTTTATCCTTTGTTAGGCTAATTATTTGGGCCTTGGCAGATTTAGAAGGTGGGCTTCCTCTTTTTCATTTTCCTTTTTCTTACATAGTTTGCGCCTTAAGTGAGTCAATTAACATAGGCTTAAATCTGACCTATTATCCTTGGACACTTTAACTGGATCCATATAGTTCAAGTAGGTGGTACATCTTGTAGCTTAATTAAGTCGAGCAAGCAGCCTACTTATCTTGTTCTATTTTTTAAAAATCATTCCCTCATGTTGTAATTCAATACTATACACTATATCTTTAACCTCAACAATATTTTTCTATTTTAAGGTTAAATAATTCCATTGGGTTTGACTTGGAACACGTCAAGTCATCACAACACCTTTTATCAAATTCAAATCACCACTACTCAAATATGGAACTTGGTTCATCGCCTTTACAATAAGGATATGTAAAGGGTCATGTTGCTAGAACTAGCCTATACATAACATGGAGTGTTACATCCTCCCCCTTTAAGAACATTCATCTATGAATGATAATATAGTTAGTCACCCCAGACAAGTTCAAGCCTAAGCTATATATCACAAAATATATATATAGACACATACTTACTTATCAATGCCTCAACCCCGACTTTTTAATCCTTCTTAGTGGACTGAAAGAGATGGGATTACTTGGATTTCATTGTTTCTTCCCCTTCCCAGGTAACCTTTTCAACTTTCTTGTTCCTCCATAGTATTTTCATGGAAGCTACTTCTTTATTTCTTAACTTCTTGACTTGTGGATCCAAAATAGCAATGGGTACTTCCTCATAAGTGAGACCTTCTATAACCTGTACATCTTTAGTTGGAATAATATAAGATGGGTCATCTATGCACTTTCGAAGCATTGAAATGTGAAACACTAGATAAACCATAGAAAGCTCTTGAGGTAGCTATAATTCATATGTAACTTGGCCAACTGTTTTAAAAATCTCATATGGTCCTATGTAGCCCGGACTGAGACTTCCTTTTTTACCATAACTTATTACCCTTTTCATTGGAGACACCTTCAAGAACACACAATCCCCTATGGAAATTTCTAGTCCTCTTCTTCAAGCATTCACATATGATATTTGTCGACTTTGAGCTGTTGCTAATCACTATTGGATTATCTTAACATTCTCCATAGCTTAATAAACAAGATTTGGTTCAAATAAGGCCATTTCACCTACTTCAAACTAATTGATTGGTGGCCTGTACTTTCTTCTATACAAGGCTTCATAAGGTGCCATTTTTATACTCGAGTGGTACTTGTTGTTGTAAGCAAATTCAATGAGTGGCAAATGGTCATCCCAGCTACCTTTGAAGTCTAACACACAAGCTTGAAGCATATCCTCCAATGTTTGGATTGTGTCTTCTGCTTGACCATCCGTTTGAAGGTGAAACACTGTACTTAAATTCACTTGCATCCCCAAACTTCTCAGAAATGACTTCCAAAACTTTGCAATCGAACTATCTCTTTAATGTACATCCTTATATATTCATCAAATGTATAAGTAGTTTTCAAAGGCACAAAGTGCACAGATTTGGTGAGTCTATCAACAACTACCCATACGGAATATAACTTTTGAAATGTGCGAGGTAACCCAGTAACAAAATCCATACAGATCATGTCACACTTCCAAATTAGATGTTCTATATGTTGCATATAACCTCCCAGCTTTTGGTGATCTACTTTAATTTGTTGACAATTTAGATATAGAGCCACAAATTCTGCAATGTCCTTTATTTCCACCATCAATATACTTCCTTCAAGTCATGATACATTTTGGTTGAGCTCGAATGGACCGAATATCTTGAATAATGTTCTTGTCATAATTCTCTTTTTTTGCTCATCTACATCAGGTACACACAATCTATTTCGACATCGAAGTACTCCCTCTTGTGTGAGCTCAAATACCTTTGCCATACCTTGTTGTACATTCTCCTTACGCTGTAATAGAATGGGTCTATGTACTATTTTCCTTTCACTTTCGCTATCAACGAGGATTGTACTACATTTTGCATAATAACGCCTTCATTTAGATATTTAAGAAGGTGAACTCCTAGGCTAGCTAATTGATGTAGATCTTGTCTGATTACGGACTGCTCAAATGTGCTTGCCATTGTTTTACGGCTTAAAGTATCCACCACTAGATTTGCCTTTCGGGGGTTATACAAAATATCAATATCTTAATCTTTTAATAACTCAAGCCACCTTCGTTGTCTTAGATTTAGGTTCTTTTGCTTAAAGATGTATTGTAGACTTTTATGATTAGTATATATGCCAATATGAATTCCAGACAAATAGTGGCACCATATCTTCAGGGCAAATATAACTGATGCTAGCTCCAAATCATGGGTTGGATAATTTTTCTCATATGGGCAAACCTACCTATAGGCATAAGCTATTACTTTACCATGCTACATCAAGACACATCCTAAGCCCACTGCTGAAGCATGACAGTACACTGCATAACCTTTTGTTCCTTCAAGAAGTACCAATACAGGTGTCATCGTCAATTTATTTTTCAGTTATTAGAAGCTTCTTTCACATATATCACTCCCTTGGAACTTGGCTCCCTTATGTGTTAGCTTGGTTAGTGATGCAGAAATAGAAGAAAATCCTTCAAAAAGCCTCCTATAGTAGCCTGCCAGCCCAAGGAAACGACGAACCTCCGTAGGTGTTATAGGTCTTGGACAATTCTTCACATCTTCTATATTTTGTGTATTAATCCTTATTCCTTCATCGGATACAATTTGCCCTAGGAATGCCACCGATTTTAACCAAAACTTGCACTTAGAAAACTTTGCATATAACTTACGATCACAAAGAATTTGTAACACCTGTCGCAGGTGATTAGAATGATCCTCTTCTAATCTTGAATACACTAAATGTCATCTATGAATACTATCATGAGCATATCCCAAAATGGCTTGAACACCCTATTCATTAAATCCATAAAAACCACTGGAGCGTTTGTTATCCCAAATGACATGACTGAGAACTCAAAATGGCCATACCGTGTTCAAAAAGCTTTCTGGGGTATATCTTGATTTTTGACTCTCATTTGGTGATAACCTGACCTCAAGTCAATCTTTGAAAAACACCTTACACCCTATAACTAATCAAATAAATCATCAATTCTAGGGAAGAGATATTTGTCATTTATGGTCACCTTATTTAACTATCGATAGTCAATGCATATACTCAATGAGCCATCCTTCTTGCGTAAAATAAAATTGGTGCTCCCCAATGGGACATACTAGGCCTTAGAAATCCCTTCTCTAGCAAATCTTCAATTGCTGCTTTAACTCCCGTAATGATGCCGGAACCATTATATGTGGGGGAATGGATCTAGGTTGTATATCTGGAAGCACATTAATACCAAACTCAGCATCTCGTTTAGGAGGAAAACCTAGAAGATATTCAGGAAATACGTCTGAAAATTCATTCACCAACGGAACAGATTGAAGGGTTGGGGGATCTGCATCTATATCTTTCACCCTCACTAAGTGGGATATGTAACATTTAGACACCATCTTCCTTGCCTTAATATAGGAAATAAACCTACCTCTTAGCACCCCAATATTACCTTTCCATTCAAGGACCGCCTCCTTTGGAAAATGAAACTACATCATCTTAGTTCGGTAATCCACCATGGCATAACAAGAAGCCAACCACCGCAAACTATTATAACGTCAATATCTACCGTTTCTAGCTCAACAAGGTTTGCATATGTGTTATGCTTACATAGTCACTATGCAATTACAATAGACCCTTCTAGCTATAATGGACTTACTAATTGACATAGACACTTCAAATGGTTTAATTAATAATTTGAGTACTTTTTGGAACTTCCCAATAACTAATGGATAACATATGATTTGAGTAGATCCAGGTTAATTAATGCATATACAATATGTGAAAAGATAGACAATGTACCTGTAACCACATTTGGGGAAGCCTCCAAATTTCGCCTGTCTCCTAGAGCATATGTGCGATTTGAGCTCCACTAGAACTAGTTGCCTCTCTAACACCCTTACCATGACCTACAGACAATTGTGGACCCCTACCTAAGGAAGGCACTGTTGATGACGATGCAGCAACTGATCCAGTAGGTGTGGCCATACCACTTGTATCCCGTTGAGGGCAATTTCTCATCATATTACTCGGTGTACCACACAAAAACCAAAGATCCATCCCAAATCTGCATGCACCTAGATGAGTCCTTTTGCACTGCTTACAAATCTATCGAGGAGGTCTTGATTAGCTCATGCTTCCATGCTCTTGGTGCGCTACTGTTCATGAAACTTAGATTTCACCTTGTTGCCTAAACTGATTTTCCCTCGACCCTTGATATCGAGGTGGAGCACTAGTTGTAGAGTAGGAAAATGATGGCGTGGGTTGTTTATTAGAAAATTTTGGCCTAAACTCACCTTGGGATGTGTAAACTGCCCCATCGATCTAGTCCTCTTTGATTGTGCTCTTTCCGACTCTTGTATCCTTCTTCTTTGCCTTTGATCCTCTAACTTTTGTGCAAAAGCTTTTATCCTCACTATGTCAATGTCTTTATTCAAGGACCAAATGGTGTAATCTCTAACTAGGTAGGCATATAATATATCGACGTATCGATGAACTTGATCCTCCATAGCAACAACCATATTAAGAGCATACCTGTCCAAAAATTAAATTGAAGACTATACTCTCTCACGCTCATACCTCCTTGGTGAAAATTTAAGAATTGATATGCACGAGCCTCTCAAATCTATTAATAGCAGATAGTGGTCAAGAAATGCCTTTTTGAACTCTTTCCAAACATCTGGAGGTCTATCTACATCAATGGATTGTTTCCAAGATTCATACCACAATACAACCACCCCTTTAAATCTATATGTTGCTAGCTCAACAACTTCTATACTGCTTACATGCATAACATCAATGGTCCGTTAGATTTTACCAACAAAGTCTTATGAATCTTCTCTAGAATCTGACGCAGTGAATAAAGGAGGGTCCAAATTAAGAATTCACGTATTCGTGTGCTAGCTGCCCTGTTTGCACCGCCTGTACCTATAACTGGACCTTCTTGCCTTTGACCTTGAGCAGCAACTATACGAGTCAATAATTGGACTGCATTCCTTAAATCTTTCTCGGTAGCATTAATAGGAGACTCTTGAGGTTCTGTTGCTCTCCTCATCTCCTTTGGAGGTGGGGGCATTGGGGAACTCTGTGATAAGGACTCATCTAGAATCTCACTTCGGTTAGGTCTAGCTCATCATTGATTAGTCTATTCTCCAAGATCTATATACTTACATATACTTTTTCATCTAGTGACAAGCATTTTTTGCTATATATAAAATAAACAATATAGGGGTTAGAAATGATCCACCTATGATAAAGGCTCTATGGCACGATCTATGAAATGAAAGAAAAGAGACAACTCTAAAATGTCCTGTAGCCTCATGTTTATAGATGTGGTGTACAACACACCCATAAGAAAGACTCTACATACACACAACTTTGTAGACTCCCTAGGATGACTTAGCTCTGGTACCACTTCTGTCATGCCTCTAAATCTATAAGGATGGACAAGCAATCGGTGACCTCAAGATCCGAATGAACCAACATATAACCTATGCTCAATATGCACATGACTATGATAACCATAAGCAATGACAAGTTCCTTCTAGCAATAGATATAAAAGATAAAAATAGGTAGTACACAAACTTACATACCAGGTATGGTCGTTGAGGCCACAACTATATAGAGACAAGATACAACTGAACTATATACAATAAGTCTACAAAGTCTCTATATGATAGAAGACCTGAACATAGGTCGGGATAGGCCTCGCCTTAATGTGAACTATTACAAAATACCAAAACGCATGTACTAAAGACCCAGTAAAGCCCCAGATCAACTGAAGATCACCAAAAGCAGCTGAGTGTTGGGTGTATCTACACTAGAGGTCTACTAGCTTGAGTACCTGCACCTGCAACATGAATTGTAGCATCCCCCAAGAGGGATGTCAGTATAAAATAATGTTCTGAATATGTAAGGCAATAACATATGTAAAATGAGAAATCAAGTGAAGTAGCAAGATATAATTGCACAAATCATAGTAAAGACCACCTTTTCTTGTGGGACCATGTACGTTACATTCTTTTCTTTATTTTTTAGTTCTTTATTATTCTTTTAAAAATGTAATACAAATAACCAGCTGATAAGTGGTAAAAGAGATGACCTATGCTAGTTATGTTAACCCATGGGATACTATCCTCATAGCTATACAGATTGGGATCAACCTATGCTAGGCATTTACCCCTAGGCTTCCACCCTCATAACCCACGTGAGATCGACCCATGTTAGGCTCTTCCCCCTGGGCTGCCACCCACGTTATGGATAATGTTCAAGTTATTTTTTTAATACTGTGAGATTGTTACTTTGGTAGTCATGATAATCTTTAAGATTCGAAGCTATGTACCAATAACATATAATAGAAAAATAGTCCCTTTAAGGTAGGATAATAATATAGGAAACAAGTGTGACATTGACATACTACTTGGGAGTTCAAATGACACAATGTCTTCAAGAACAAAAGTAGACACGCCATGCTAGTGCTTGGGAGAAAAAGCTATAGGTTTACTAATAAACAACACTACCATCTACTTGAATAACACTTGAGAAGCTTGCTAGTTGATAGTGACACAAGTGTAAGATTTCATAGCAAAGGATATGAAATTTATAGCCTTACATACATTGTTGTACGACCTTGTTATTACCTCGAAGTAACCTCTTTTCTTTCCAAAAGTTTATCTACAATAGAGTCGATGATAAAATGAGTATTTGTAGCTCATAAACACGTGCTGGAAATCTAACTTACCCAAAATAACATTCAGGAAGCAAACTTGTAATTACCAACCTAAGGGCTTCCTCCTCTAATTGCATTTGTGTAATACATATTTTCGTACACATATCACCTCATCTTGTTTTTAGTTCCATAATACACTTACAACTGTTCACAAGGTGCAACACAATATTAATTAGTGTAACTTGTACCTTTTTCTTATATTTCAAGACCAACAATTCACACCATTTCCCAACATTAATGAAATTGGTTTCGACACATTTATACACCCAAACAGTCCCAAACCAGTCCAATGTGCATGAGGACGTGAGACCATAGTTCATGATCATCCTTCCACAAGTTCTTATCAAACTTATGCTTAAAATATCATACTTAGCCTTATGTTGAAGGAAAATAAAGAGGTGTAGTAACATACTTCAATTCATATAACTTGTCCTTTTTAACTCAATTTCTTCAAAAACTTCAATTTCTCTTCACAGTTTAAATGAAACAAGAAGCTAAAAGTCCTTTATCAATTAAGAAAAATGAGCAACATCGGAGAATATTCTGTAATATACTCCTATTTAAGCATAATTAACATGTTGTCCTTGTCTTTCATGATTTAACTAATCTAAATTATAGGTATTTGAACTCACCTTAGCCTGCAACATGGAGCGTCTCCTTAAGATCCCTAAAGTAATTTGAGGCTGTTATTCCTTAACCCTTGGGAGAAAAATAGAAAGATGGAGTTTAATATAATTTTTGGGTGCGTTTTAATATCTAGATAAACCTTCCTTTTATAAGCATTTTTTGGACCTTAAAATAATCCCTTAGAACCTCCTTATTTTGCTTCATTTTTAGCCACTAAATGGCCACATAGGTGATGCAGCTGCTTATGTATGTCAAGCTGGTCAAAAAGGTCAAAGTAGTTGACACACCTACTTGGTTTATCCTTTGTTGGACTAATCACTTAGACCTTGGCAGATTTGGAAGGTGAGGTTCCTCTTTTTCATTTTACTTTTTCTTACTTAGTTTGGGCCTCAAGTGAGTCCATTAACATAGGCTTAAATCTAATCCATTAGCCTTGGATACCTTAACTAGATCCATATAGCTCAAGTAGGTGGTACACCTAGTAGCTTCATTAAGTCGAGCAAGTAGCCCACTTATTTTTTCTATTTTTTAAACATACTCCCTCTTGGTGTAACTCAATACTTTACCCTATATCTTTAAACTCAACAACATTTTTCCAACTTGATGTTAAATACTTCCATTGGGTTTGACTTGGAACATGTCAAGGCAACACAACACTTTTTATCGAATTCAAATCACCACTACTCAAATATGGAACTTGGTTCGTCGCCTATAAAATAAGGACATGTAAAGTGTCATGTTTCTAGAACTAGCCTATGCATCACATGGAGTGTTACAAGTTCCCTCTTCATAACATCCGAAAAGGACTTTTAGCGTCTTTGGGCTATCTTCCACCTCTCCCTAATCAACTTCACTTTCTCCACAACCTCGAACACAAAATCTGGGCCAATCAAAGCCATCTCTCCCAGCTCAAACTATCCCACCAGAGATCTATATCTCCTACCATACATAGCCTCAAACAGTGCCATAACAATGCTATTATTACAAGCAAACTAAATGAGTGGAAGATGACCATCCCAATTACCTTTGAATTCCAACACATAAGCCCTCAACAAGTCCTCCAATGTTTGAATGGTTCTCTTAGCTTGTCCATCGATTTAAGGATGAAAAGTAGTACTTAACTTCACCTTACTACCAAGTCCTCTTTGAAATGACCTCCAAAAGTGTACAATAAATTGGCCATTGTGTCTTGATATGATAGACTGAGGCACACCATGCAACCTCACCAACTCTTGGATTTATAACCTTGCATAATCTTTGACACTAAAGGTACTCTTGTTCGGTAGAAAATAAGCTGACTTAGTTATCTATTCAACAATAACTTAACTGAATAAAATAGCTTTCATGTTTGAGACAAACCAACCATAAAATCCATGTTCATATCTTCCCACTTTCAAGTAGGAATTTCACTATCTTGGGTCAAAACACTGGGCCTCTGGTGCCCTACCTTCACTTGTTGACAATTAGGCATTCAGATACAAACTTGACTATGTCCATAATACCATGCCACTAATAAACTTCACTCAAATGCTGATGCATCTTAGTAGATCCGGGGTGAATAGAATAATGAGAGTTATGGGTTTCACTTATGGTCAACCTACTAAGATCATCCACCTCCGAAACGCATAACATATCTTCATACTGAAGCACACCATCTCACCCTTGGGAGAAAACCTCTATCTTCTTTTTGGTGATCAATTTCTTCAAGTCAACCAATGACGAGTCTAGATCTTGCTTAGCATTGACATCAATAACCATAGAAGATTCAGACTCATTTTAAACATGAATACCACTATCATTAGAGCCAACCAACCTAACACCCAACCTAGACAAATGGTGAACATCCCTTGCCAACTCATTTTTCCCATCATTAACATGAGCTACACTTCCCATAGATAGCCTACTCAGAGCATTGACTATAATATTTGCCTTACTGGGATGATATTAGACATCCATGTCCTAGTCTTTAAGGAGTTCCAACTATCTCCTTTACCTCAAGTTAAGATCCCATTAGGTGAACACATATTGCAAACTCTAGTGGTCGGTGAAAACATCAACATGCACCCCGTACAAATAGTGTCTCCAAATCTTCAAGGCAAACACCACCATTGCTAACTCAAGATTATAAGTCAGGTAATTATGTTAATGCACCTTTTATGCTCGGTGAAAACATTAACATGCACACTGTCGCAAATAGTGTCTCAAAATCTTCAAGGTAAGCACCACCATCACTAACTCAAGATCTTGCATTGGGTAACTATGCTCATGCACCTTCAATCACCCTGATGCATAAGCTATCACCTTACCATGTTGCATAAGTACAAAATCCAACTTAATTTGAGAAGCATCATAATGCACCACAAACCCATCTGTGCCATCTACTAAAGTCAAAGCAGGAGCCGATATAAGTCGATCCTTCAGCATCTGAAAACTCTTCTCACATTCATTGGACCATACAAACATGGCCTTCTTTTGGGTGAAGTTAGGCAAGGAGATATAATATATGAGAAACCTTCAATGAACCTACTATAATAACCAGCCAACCCAAGAAAGCTCCAAATATCTGAAGGAGTCAATAATCTAGCCAATTCTTCATGGCCTCGGTCTTCTTTGAGTTAGCCTTAATACTATCACTGGACACAATATTGCCAAGCAAAGCTACCTCACTCAACCAAAACTCACATTTGCTAAACTCAGCATACAACTTCTTTTCCCTCAAAGTCTATAGAACCAACCTCAAATAGCCCATATGCTCCTGCTCAATTTAGGAATAAATAAGGATATCATCAATGAAGACAATCATAAAACTATCAAGGAATGGCTTGAACACCCGATTCATCAAATCTATAAACACGACTGGAGCATTAGTCATGCCAAATGACATCACCACAAATTCAAAGTGTCCATACTTAGTCTGAAAGGCCATCTTGGGAAGGTCACACTCCCTAACCATTAACTGATGATAACCAAAATGGAGGTCAATCTTCTTGAAATAGGTAGCCCCTTGAAGCTGCTCAAACAAGTCATCAATTCTTAGAAATGAATAATTATCCTTAACGGTCACCTTATTCACATTCTTATAATCAATGCACATCCGAAGGGATCCATCATTCTTTCTTACAAATAACACAAGAGCACCCTATCGATGTACACTTGGCCTAATAAAGCCCTTCCCCAACAAATCCTTCAACTAATCCTTCAATTCCTTCAACTTAGTCGGTGTCATATGATAAGAAGGAATAGAGATAGGTTGAGTATTCGAGAGAAGGTCTATGCCAAAGTCTACTCCCTTTTTTAGAGGAACACTGGGCAAGTCTTCAAGAAGCACATCCAGAAACTCATTCACCACCATGACTGATTCAAAAGTAGGTGACTCAGACTCCATATCTTTATGCCTCTCAATATGGTAAATACATTCTTTGGAAATCATCTTTCGATCCTTAAGGTAGGAAATAAACCAACCTTTAATAGCAGAGTCAGTACCCTTCCATTCAAGAATAGGCTCATCCAAAAATTGGAACTTGACGTTTTGAGTTCTACAATCCATAGAGCAATATGAAGCATGAAACTAATCCATCTCGAGAATCACATCAACATAAAACATCTCGAGTTCCACAATATCATATGGGAAGACTTTGTGTGAAATAGAAATAGGACAACCCCAATAAACTCTATGAGCAATAATGGATTCACCCATGGAAGTATAGATTGAAAAAGTCTTTTGCAAGATTTTAGGACTCAAACCAAACTTAACAGCCAATAAAGGAGTCACAAAATATAATTTGCACCCTGATCAAGAAAAACACAAGCATCAAATCAAAGACTTTTAGCATACTAGTCACAACATCCAGAGTCTCCTCAACTTCCTGATGAGCATCTAAAGCATAAAACCTGGTGTTTCTTAGGAAAACAACTTGTGGAGCTCTTTGCTGGCCTTGACCACCTTGAGCCACCATATCTTGTCCCTTTTGAGCAACTTTAGGTCAATCTGCAACCTTGGGGTTCTTGTCACCACACCCGAAGAATGCACTCAACTCTCTCTAACAAGCACCTAAGTGATTACTTCCATACTTGTCACACCAAGGAAACAATGTCACACCACCAACTGGTGCTTTAGGAAGATGCACCCTAGCATTAGCAACCTAAGCATGAGAACCTTGGCCTTGTTGGAAGCGACCATAACCACTACCTATGGAGATGGAGAACCCACCATCATAACGGGCCCTCTGAGGATCATGCACTCTCTTCTCCTTGAGTGTTTCTACTTGAATCTGTTTAGCATATACCTTGAGCCTAAAGATGTACATATCCTAAATAAGCATAGCCATACGATATTCCTTCAAAACCAAGTCAGAGACACCAAAGATAAACTTTTGCATTCCTGCACTGGGTCAGCCACAAGAATAGGAGCATACTTAAAGAGCTTTGTGAACTTAAGGGCATAGTCCCTCACACTCGTACCACTTTGGTTGAGATTGATAAATTCTATCATCTTGGCTTCTCTATGTTCCAATGGGAAGAAATGATCCGAAATGCAAATTGAACTCTTTCCAATTTACATCATTACCACAAACCCTCTCCAAAACTATTAATTGTACCACACTTGAGCCACATCTTACCACTGATATGCAGCCAACCCAACGTTCTCTTTAGAAGAGACTCCCATAAAAGTCAACACCTTAGTGAGATCATCAATGAATTCTCGTGTATCCTTATCGGCCTTGGACCTATATAAATCTGGAGGATTTATTTGAGTGAAAATCCTAACCCTAGAAATCAGAGTGGGATACCGAGGAAGATTAGGCTGACTAGTCTGAGTATTCACCACTTGGGCAAGCTTAGCAAATGCCATATGGAATTCACCATTAGAGATAGGCTCTTCCATAGGTCCTTAGGGAACTTAGTCCTCACAAGCTGGGGTTGGTCTTGGTAGGGAGCTCTTCATAGAGGCTTCTTCTGTATTATAACAAGGATACCATCAAGATAAGGAACCAAACATACGGTCCAAAGCACAATATAATACATGAAGAAGTGAGATAATTCCTAGAATGTCATCATAGCCTCCCACTCATAGGCATGGAACATTTGACACCCATAAATAGGACTATACTTAAATAAATATGTTCTACTCCGAGGATCATTTACAAACATAGTGCTTTGATACCAAGCCTGTCTTGACCCGTACCCATTGTCTAGGAGTAACGTGGCGAATAGGAACTCGAGAGTCCCCAAATAAGCCTTAAAGTACCTATATTCACATCATTGATTCGTAAGCATATACAAATAGTAAACACATGGTTCAAAGGAGAGAGAGTAGGACTCACGCTATAGTGATGTCATAAGGAAAGGGATTAACATGGATTCACATAACACGTAGCACAGAAAGACTAAGGGGCAGTTACATATGACTCACTCTATGCGGGTAATTCGCAACTTAGGATCTTTCATATCATAACATAAAAGAATATCAAAATGCTCATAGCCAATCCACATAACAATATCCAATAGGTGGCCTTTTCTAGAGTCACAATCTATGAATACAACACTTAGCACATAAACATAAAAGAGTCTACAAGATGTCCTATAATGCCTCTAGTCATAAGCTAGGATGGAGGGCTAAGACATGTCCCAGGCTTACCCTCAAAGTAAACAACATAAACAAAAGCACCATAGGTAGATGAATGGTGGTAAACGAACCATAGGTAGAGGAATGATGGTTTGTCCTTGGAAGATAGGACTAAGCACAACAAGAAAATCTCAAGATCTAAGCTAACCATCGTGCGGTGGATGAAAGTAGTCCTCCGTACCTGCATGAATAGATCATATAGGCAAAAATATGCATTAATATATTTGAATGTACTATGTATGTGTACATCCAATGCACATGGCTTATCAAATTTGCATTCAATGTTAGATGACAAGGGCATATAATATAGAAAGAGGTATATAACCAAATAAAGAGAGTATAACAATATGACATTAAATTCATGATGCATGAAGTGTAATAGTACTCATATATATTGGGAATGTGATTATGACTGTTATATCAAACACATACGAGCTATTACGTGAATCCGCCCGATATGGACCTCCCATCAGTAAGAGAAGATTACTTGCCAAGAGTAATCTATATCAAACCTTACGATCCCATCTTTTTTGTGTGATGGACACCTTCTTTACATTCAATCTTTTCAAAAGGGTTTCCATATCAAAATGTTCAACCATTCATTACTATATCATTTTGGTAATGGCTACCATATACCTATATTGGCACATAGTTAAAGGAAAGGAAGAGGACCCATAGGGATAGCCCTTACACTCTCAATGCATTTGGTGTTAGCTCAAACTTCCCAGAAGAATACTTATACATATACATACTTTCAAAAGAGGCATAAGTCATTTCAGATCACTTCAATACATACTTGGGCTTAAAAGCCAAACATATTTCATAATCATTCATACTTCGGCTGAAAGGCCAAATCATTGTTCGTAATCATGCTTCTTATGCATAGGAATAACTCATTCACATATACGGAATGATGGGCGCAAAGAGCCATATAGATATTTATGTGATCACATTCTTGTCATAACAATAATCTTATCAAAATCATATCCATAAACATTATTGGGCTTAACCAACTTCATAATTTTCATAAAATCCAATGCTCATGAATGCATATGCCATGAATGATGTGAGGTTAGCATAGATAATATAGATTCAATCTAAAATCAGCCGCACAATATGAAATTCAAGTAAATCCATAAGTAAAATCTGTATTAAAATCATAATATTTATTACCTATGGTTAAACCAAACTTTAAAGGGACAATGCATATTCAAATATTCGTAATAATCATGTAATTCAACATATTAGGGCTAAAATCAATTTTAATTCAACAATTAAGCATACCCTATACTTCAATTGAATTTAATAAACAATAATCTTAAAAACCCATAATTCAAGTAAGCTTAAATTTCATAAATCAAGTGTAAAAGAGTTTTGGTCTTCTTGGTTGAAAGGGACCAAGAATCAATCACGTATACCTTAGCTAATGATGAAGATTCTAGAAAAAACTTATTAAGAAAAGGGTTTTCCTTTGATTCCCAAGCATAATATTCACAAGAGCCTTTGAAAGAGTTCTTAAGAGTGACTTGAGGGATTTCTAAGTGTAGGAATGAATTTGAATGAGAGGAATAGAGAATAGTTCGTTTAAATCTCTTTAAGTAGCATAGGAAGTCATAAAAGATCCTTATGATAAATCATAATTATAAAAACGCTAATGAAATGAGAAGAAAAACTTAAGTCAAGGTCTTAGGTAGGGGATACGATCTGTGAGGCACTATATAGACCATACACTTGCCTCTGTTTCAACACTTAGAAAAGTTCCACTTGATTAAGATCCGAGACGGTAATCCCATACTTAGAAAAAATTTATGTAGGCACCCATATAAAAGGATTATATGGACTGTACCAAGCCACATGGTCCAACACTCTTCCATATCACTTCACTTAGAAAACTTTTTCACAGCAAAATTTTTAGACAGTTATCCAAAACATAGAAAAGTTTCACTGTAGCACCTATACGAAAGGGTTTCATGTACCCTGAAGCACCATATGGTCCATGAGAAGACCTGTGTCACTTGCCTTCGGCTCAAAACTATGGAGTCTCAAGGTCAAGGCTACCATACGGTCCACCACATGGTCCGTATTGGCCTCACACGGACCGTGTAGGGTCTAAGTGTAGTTCGTCTTGGTCCAAAACTCCACAATAAGTCCCTTACACCCCACACAAGGTGAATAGCTACTTCAGGGATGATTTACACGGTCCATATTGTACCATACGGGCCATCAACGCTTCCTGAAGTATCACCTTGGTCCAAAACCTTTTGGAATCAAATTTCCAAGCTCCATTAAAGTCGTACAAAGTCAAGGTCCTTACATCTACAATCCTTTACATGATGGTCATGTTTGCCATATTTGAAACAAGCATTTGACCCATCTAAACATTCACCCTTATGGAGCTTTCTGCTCTTTGTATAATTTGGAGAAGCTTGTCCACCTATACCTCCTTGGAGCTTTGTGTTGGTTCCCTTATCTTTGTTGTACTTAGGAGGAGGAGTATTGGGTGACCCTTGATTTCCTTGCTTGAACCACCTTGAAACTTACCATGGCCACCACCTTTTTGGTGGGAGAATTTACCACCCTGCATTCTAGTTGTCATAGACTCCCTAGACCTTTCCCTTAGTTTCTCAATTTTTTCCGCATAGGTCATTAAGCAAGAGATATCCATTTCTTTGATGAGCATAGCCATTTTACATTCTTTGGAGACTATGTCCGAGACACCATAAATGAATTTGCTCTTCTTAGCTCTTGGATCCGAACCATGAATGAAGCATTGATAACATTCAAACCTACTACTCAAAGGAAGCAAGGATGATCGTTATCAACATATTAACCCAACAAAATGGTCGGGGTCTAAGCCCACAGGGAATAGTGGTTCAAGAGGTGAAGTATTTCATTGAATTAGGCAATTATACATTCAAATTTAGGGGTTACACTAAATAAAATAAAGATTCAGTTAACAAAAATTTTTAATTTAGTAAACTAACAATAGATTTAGAGAGATGTTCGGATGTGCAAATATGGGTGTAGATGTACTAAGCTGGGTCTAAATATTTGACTACTTGAGTTAAAGATGAGTAAATAGGCTAGGATGCTGGTAACTAACACTTCAATAATGACAACAAAGGTGTTTCACATGAATCTATTATATCTCATGCACGAATTTCTCAAGGACATTCCTGTCCTGAGAAATTACAGCAAACCACCTCTTAGCTATTAAATCCATGGTTGTTACATTCAATTGAAACCCCAAAATATTTCTAGCAAATACATCTATTTCACACTCTAACTTCTCAAATTAAAGCAATAATTAGAGATCTAAGGTAAACCACAAGTTTGCAACCTTAGGATTATAGATGAAAGTTAGTAATAAATGTAAATTCACTCAGATTAACAATAATAAAGTCAAAATATTGCTAACCCATCATAGAAATCAAAAACCCATATTATTTACACACCCCCAACATGGGGATTTTAGAGACCTAGGCTCAAATTTAAAGATTCAATACAAAATTTAGTTAATGAGTACATGGGTAACAAGAATAGTAAGACAAAAGTTGATTTAAGCTAGCAAATCTCCATAATTTGTGACTCCACAAGTTTGAAACCCTCTAATCTTTGTACTATTGAGCAAGAATCTTCTAGGTACTCTACTCTCACTCTCTCTCTATCTATAAAACATAATACATACGATATATACAATGTCCTTTTTAAAATGTTTAAATAGTCCATGTAAATTAAGTGGGAGTTTGTGCACCGAGTAGCCATTCGGCAGTCAAGGTCAGCCATTACCAACACTCCAATGATGCATTGAATATGCACTTGACCACTTTCGTCTGCATCTCTTTAAAGGCTTGGATCTCTACAAGACTGGGTGATAGTTCTTTACTCTGCCGGTCATGTTCAGCGATTTTTCATAGTTTCCAACTAATATATCTATTCCATACTCTAACTACTTAGATTAAAGCAATAATTAGAGAACTAAGGTAAACTCCAACTGTGCAAACTTAGTAATAGATGTAAATTGTACTCAAATTAACAACAATAAAGTCGAAATATCATCGACCCAACATAGAAAACAAAGACCCGTATTATTTCCATACCTCTAAATAGTAGTTTTAGCCACTCATGGTCGAAATCAATGATCAATACCAAATTCAGAAGATAAACACATGGGTAACAAGGATAGTATATGAAAAGTTGATTTAAACAAATAAATCTCCACAATTTGTGCCTCCACAAACTTGAAACCCTCTATTCCTTGTAATATTGATTAAAAAAATGTTATATGTACACTACTCTCACTCTCACTATCTATAAAATCTAATATGAACGATCTATACAATGTCCTCTCTAAAAGATTTAAATAGTTCATGAAAAATAAGTAGGAATTTATACACCAAGTAGGCATTTGGTGGTCAAGGTTGGTCATCCTTGAGCACTCTGGAAATGCGCCAAATGTGTACTTGACCACTTTCCTCTACATCTCTTTACAAACTTGGATCTCTACAAGATTAGCGATGGTTCTTTACTCTGTCGATCATGTTTGGAGATTTGCCAAAGTTCCTTCCATATCACCCTTCTATCATGAACTTGGGGTCCTGAGTGCTGCAACATTAGGCGGTCTACTTGGACATTTGAAGATACGCCGAATAGGTTCAGCTACTTTAATTCTAACCACCTTTTTGGCATGAAATTGAAATTTTCTTTTTGAAATGTTAGGTAGTCTCACTGTGTCTTTGATGGTCCGTCGAATATGTCGACAAAGATGATTTTGTCTGCTTTTTCGACACTTTTTCTCCTTTCAAAGATTTGTTGACTATTCTCCACTATACACTTTTAGCTCCATTCCAAATATAACAAATGTATATTTGTTAGTAACTGCAACATAATTGCACATTGAGCACAACATTTCTTCATATTCTAAGCCCAAAATGAATTCAAGATATGGACTTATCAAGTCTAATTGGAGAACTTTGTGAACTTGAGAGAATACTCTCTCACACTTATGTGCCATTTCTTGAGGTTTTTGAACTCATGCACTTTGGCCTTCCTCAGTTCCAATGGAAAGAATCTATCTAAAAATGCCACTTTGTGTTCCTCCCATCCAATTTGACCTGCTTCTTCGCCCCTTTCTTAAATCTATTACTTGTACCAAACCTTTTCCACCCCTTTCAATTGATAGGACACATGCTTGGCCTTCTCCACTAATGGTACACCTATAGCGACTACAATTCTATAAGCCTCATTAAGAAACTGAACCAGGTCCTCATTAACTTTTGATCTATAATACTCTAGCAGGTTCATTCTCATAAAATCATAAATTTTGGTTTCTAGGGTAGGTGCTTGAGGATGAATGACAACCTCTCTATTAGCTTTGTTGGATAAAGCTTGGGCTAACATAGTGAAGTCATTTCTAAACTCCACATGAGAAACATTATCCTCTTGTTGCTCGGCAGGGGCTTGCTCTTAGGCAAAATCCCTTGGAAAAGGTGCTTTTCTCAATGGCATTTTATAGAAATAACAAAAAGGGTGTCATTAGTTAGAGGAATGACCTTAGATACTTCTAATGGCATAACCTAAATCATAATGAAGTGAAATAGTTTCTAAAATGCCTCATGGCCTCCTATTCATGGATGTGGCACGCTTCACACCTATGAACAAGTGTCATGAGCGAAGCCTTGGACCTTGACGTGACACAACGAATGGCAACCCAAAGGAATCCCAAATATGTCTCCTAGCACAACAATCACAGATCATTTAGAAGCAAAATAATCAACACAAGTTATGCTAAAAGGGGAGTGGGTTTGAGGGAAGTGTTGATATTCATAAAAGCAATAAAGGAGTTAAGCTCATAGCATGATATATCATAGTAGCCAACAATACCTCTAACTTGGAATGGAGCCAAGGCCAAGACACTCACGGGCTCACCCTCATAATAATAAGCTTTCAACATAAGAAGGGGTCTCAACACAACATTAAGTAAATAGATATTGTCCTCAGAATTGAGGAATCCCCAAGCTTCTCCAAGAATCAAACTAGCGACGTGGAGGAAGATGATCAAAAAGAGCACTGGTTCGTACATGGTAATATCATGTAGGCATAGATTATACATATTTGAATGTACTAAGTATGCGGTATGCAATACAACAAAAACATAAGCCAATATATTCAAAATGCATAATCATAAGCAAAGGATATATAATCTTAACATGGCATGCATGATCAACGCTTGTAATAAAAATATGCTTGTAAGACATTCAACTTGCATAATACATTATACTGTGTGGGAATATACCTTAACCAACATAGACCAAGAGAGCTACTACTTGGAATCGTAGGCATATCACCCCTTGGTAAGGTGATCGAGGCATGTCAACGCCTCGACAAGGTGATTGAGGAATATCACCTCTTCACAAGGAGTGGTCTACTTGCCAAGGTAAACCATACATGATAATATGAATAATCCAAGGCATGTCATCGCACCGAAAAGGTGATCGGGGAATGTCACCTCCCACCCCCACCCCTCACCCCCCGAAAAGGTATAGTGTAACTAGATGGATCCACTAGAAACCATAAATGGGATATTATATAATCCTATATGGCATATAGTTTAGAGACTAAAGACTTTCTATAAGGACCCCCTGAGTTGAGTCCCTATCTTAAGCCTCAATCGGAGCTAAGTCTAATCCCACCAAATACTTGAAATAGTCATAACTTGAACAACCTGTAAGAAACATGATAACATGAAATGAGTACATTATAAACATGCTTGACCTCCACTAGTGAGCTAACTTGAACATGAGAGTAGATAATAATCATACATGATCCCTTGCTTTAACATGAATGGCTCACAAGAGGTAAAATTCTTGAAATAGGGCTCAACTTGATACTTGTAAACTCATAGATACTTTTCATGAATCCAATACATACTTGCAAGACCTTAACCATCTTGAAGTCACTTGACTTGTATATCATGTAATAGATCATTAATAACTTAACAATTTTTGTCATGTAATTTTATCAAACACACTATGGGTTCATGATACTTGTTTAAAATCATGCAATTTAAGAGTGAAATAATATAAGTAAACTCAATGAAAATTAACCCACCAATAGATAGTAAAATCCTCATGTAGGGTACGTTGAAATCCATCATCAAAAGCACATAATATTTCATAGTTTCATAGCTCAAAACCTGCATAGTCTCAATAGGCAAACACAATTCATCGAACAAGCTTGAAATAGACATTCATGCATAATCAATAAATACTCATTGAAACCCCAACAAGATTTATGCTCATGTTTCATAATAAGAGATACCTATAGGTAATACAACTTGAAAACGTGCAATATTCATAAAAAGAGAAGTTTGGGTTACATGGGTGAAAAGACCCATGGAAGAAGACCCGCATGCCTTAAAGCTTGAATTCCTTGAAGTGAACTTGAAGTAGACTAAGAGCGTGAAATGAGTTCTTAAGTCCCAAAATTGATCTTGAAATTCTCAGATTTGAATGAGGGAGTTGATAGAGTCTTAGAGAGGTTTTAGAAAGGGTTTTGTGAGCTACATAATTGAAAAATGGCTAAGTATGGGTAATTTCACGTTTAAGTGGGCATGGGGCTATGACCCCAATTCCCTTTCCAAAATAGAAAAACCAAGGAAATTAATGCATTGGTCGGTCCGCTGGCGTAACGCAGACTAGACGCGGAGCAATATTTATACTAGTCCGTACCCCAAGGGCCATCGCGGCCTGGGCGCGGACAGACACTAGAATACAAAAAAATAGGAAAAATATTTTTCACTATGGGTCTTCTAAAATCTGAATTATACCCATTTCCTACTCAATTTTGTCCCCTGATCGAGAATATGAAGTCAAATGTTTAAATTCACACACGAAATTTGAGATATAAGGAAATTATGATTTTGGGGCATTTCGAAGCACATGAGGGGTATTTTTATATTTCCCCCTTTGAGAACATTCGTCCCTGAATTTCAAAGAATCATGTGTAAGAGAAGTAATTATGATGATTTCATCTCGACATGAATGCAAAAAATGCATTTAAATATCATTTTCAAAAATCTCAACATGAATGTCAAAAATCACCATAAACTTGTTACCATAAATATGAATGCATGCAACATGACATAAGGGTTGAATCTTAAGACTTGAAAGCATAGATGGGACTTAAGTCACTACTTTCAACTTGAGTAAAGTGAAAGATATATGGGCATGCTTTTTCATGTCTGCCTCGGCTTCCCATGTGGCACTTTCAACTTGTTGATTCCTACAAAGGATCTTGACGGATATTACATCTTTGTTTCTCAACCTCTTCACTTGTCTATCCAAAATCTCCAAAGGGACCTCTTCATAGGCCAAATTATCTTCTACAACACCCACAACCTCTAAGGGCACTATAGCTCTTAGGGAACTTACACACTTCCTTAACATGGACACATGGAAGACCGGATAAACCACGTTCATCTCCAAAGAGAACTCCAATTTATATACAACCTTACCAACTATCCTCAAAATTCTATAAGGACACACAAACCTAGGGCTCAATTTATTCTTCTTGCCAAACTGGATCACACTCTTCATGGGTGAGACCTTCATGTAAACCCAATCATTAACCTTGAACTCAAGATCTCTTCTTCTCACATTAAAGTAGGACTTTTGCCTACTTTGGGCTGTTTTCAATCTATCCCTTATCAATCATACCTTCTCCAAGGATTTCATAACCAAATCCGGACCTAGCAATGCCATCTAGCCCACATCAAACCACCCAACCGGGGATCAACAATGCCTACCATATAAAGCTTCAAAGGGATCCATGTCAATGCTTGAGTGGTAGCTAGTGTTGTAAGAAAACTCAATAAGTGGAAGATGTTTATTCTAACTACCCTTAAAATCTAAAAACAAGATCTAAGCATATTCTCAATAGATTGGATAGTCCTTTCGGCTTAGCCATCCTTTTGAGGATGAAAACCCATGCTAAGCTTGATCTTAGTACCAAAAGGACCTCTAAAAATGAGAAGTAAATTAAGCACCATAATCCGAAATAATAGACAAGGGCACCCCATACAATCTAACCAACTCATGAATATACAACATGGCATAATCTTTGGCACTGTAAGTAGTTTTGATCAGTAGAAAATGAGATGACTTAGGAATTTTACCCACAACAACCTAAATAGAGTCAAAGTGTTTCCTAGTCTTTGACAACCCAACCACAAAATCTATGCTAATCTCTTCCTACTTCCAAGTAGGAATTTCTTTGTCTTGGGCTCAGCTACTCAACCTTTGGTGCTTGGCTATCACAACCAAAGCCTAGGTCCTAGATGTGATATGGCGAATGGTTAAACTGAAGGGACCTCAAACAAGCATTTTAGCTTATCATTACACATCCTTGGCCATGGAAGCAACAAAACAACAATAGAGAATAGAAATAAGGGTAAAAGGGGCTAAGGGAAGACCTTTCATATCATAAAACATCAAAGAGTCAAAGAGAGTCAACCTTAAGCATAATTATATAACTTGTCCAACAACACCTCTAAATATAGAACTTAGCGGGGGATAAGACTAGCAATTGACTCACCCTCATACTCAAAATATACAATAAAGGAAAGAGAGTCTTTACACATAGCATAAGATCAAAGATATTGTCCCCAAAATTGAGGACTCACAAACTTGCTTTGTAGAGGTAGCACTAGCCATAGGGAGGATGAGGATGATCATGAGGAGCTCCAGTTGCTACATGGTAACATCATGTAGCATAGAGTATTCGTGAATAAGTTAGAATGTACTAAGTATGTAGGATGCAATGCAATAAGTGGTAGCCAACATAGTCAAAATGTGATATCATAAGCGATGGACAATATAGTAACAATATGACATATATGAATGATACTTGAAGTAAAACATGCTTATATAAGATATATTACATGTGAAGGAAGAGACCACCATCATATACCAAGCAACATAGTACATGGAATACCAGGTAGACTACCCCTTAGAAGTGATTGAGGAATCAGCCGTTCAATTGGCTAATGGACATGACAATCCTCCATCAAAAGTGATTGAGGTATCAACCCCTCAACTATTGATAGCTTACCACCTCAATCTGAAGTGATTGAAGTATCAACCCCTCAATTGGTTTATGGACATGACCACCCTCCACAGGTATCAACCCCTTAATTAGTTGATGGCATACCTCCCCCATCTGAGGTGATTGAGGTATCAACCACTCCATTGGTTATCGTCAACTTATAACACCATAGATACATATCATGAAATCATAACATAACTACTATCCTTTGATCATCATAAAGTTACTTAGTTCATAGGTCATACAATAGATCATCAATAGCTCAATTGTTTAAAATCGGACATTTTATAAAACACTTGGCAGGTGTATAATGCTGGTATAAGATCTTGCAATTCAATAGTGTATTCATGCAAAAAAATTCAATGTAAAACCACCCACCAACTCTGGGTAATGCCCTCATACAAGATATATCAAGACTCTCCATCAAATCTCAAAATAGATTATAGATTCATACTCAAAATATGCTTAGACAACCATACTTTTTTGAATCCCCAACATAGTTCATAGTTTAAATTCATAATAAGTAAAACACACAAGTAAATCAACTTAAAATCATGCAATTTATGTAAAAAGGGAAGATTGGGCACCATGGTTGAAGGAACCCAATGGTTGAAGCCGACATACCTTAGAGCTTGAGTCTCTTGAAATTGAGTTGGGAAAGAAAGGAAGCTTGGAATGGATTCTTGAAATCCAAAATTGTTCTTGTGTTCCCTTGAATTTGTATTGGAATATTGGTAGAGGCTTTTTAGAGGATTTGAGAGTGTATTCAAGTTGAGAGTAATGTGTTTGATCCTTTGGAATAGGGTTTAAGACTTTTGGGAAGGCTAAGATAGCATTGGAAGTCTAAAAAGATCATTTGAATAAATTATGTTCATGAAAATACCATTACTGAATGGATGGAAAAATTGGCAAAATGATGCCCACCGAAGGCTTCATGGGTCGTGTGGAGTGCCTGTGATATGAGACTTGGTCAAAAATTGGAAGTTGGAAATATTTAGAAAAATAACATCATCGTCACTTTGACGAACCACTTTCACGGGTCGTGTGGTGTTACATGGTTCGTGTAGTGGTCCATTAAACTATACCTAGAGAACAATATAGCTAGGCCACACCATGTCCCAAGGCCACGAGCTGTATGACCTACCACGGCCCATTAAAGGTGCCCGTGGTACCACACTTGGTTAAAACTACTCTCATGCCCACTTTTCCTCACTTGCACACACTCCACGACAAGCCACACAGTCAGTGGTAAGCTACATGGCCCGTGCCACTGGCTCTGTCACATGCCTTAGATCTAAAATGGTCTTTTCAAGCTCAATACGGCCCTTATGGCCTGTCCAAAGCTCATCTGTCCATCAAGCTACCCCGTGTGGTTTCACTGCACGGGAGGGTTTCATGAAAACCATCATAACTCGTTCATCCGAACTCGCAATGAGGTGAAACCAAGTGCGTTGGGCTGGGGTTTCACCCCAGCAATGTCTTTGCCTCACTAATTGAAAGCTTGTTGTCCGGGTGATCATTTTTATAATATTGGGCTGTCAAGAAGTGTTTCTTTGCTGTTAATACTAGTATTATTGCCTAATATGATGTAGATAATATTTTGGGGTAAGGCAGCCACTCCAAGGCATTAACGAGGTCATATAACGAGGTATGTAAGGTTACTTGGTTTCATATCATTTGGCATGAAACATAGATCCTTCAGTAACTAAAAGCACTTATCTACTCCAACATGACAAGCAGCCATGTATCCACTCTTTCAAATATATATACATAAACGGATACCAAGTACATAAGTTCTTGTTGCTAAACAAAGTTCATGAGTTGTTTCATTTCATATGCATTTCGTTGCTTATGTAACATACTCTCTTC